>CM069601.1:27152731-27362731 GCA_035771175.1 Paratinospora sagittata | reverse complement strand
ACCACGATTCTAGGTCCTGTAAAATCGTGGGTTGTTATTTCCTTTTTTATTTCATTGTAAGGCTATTTAAACAACCACAAGTGTTATTCAATAATTAAGTATTCTCCCAGTTTTTCTAGCATAAACAGACTTTACGAACTCTCACAAGAGGACTATGGAAGACATTGGTTTTTCGATAGCAGCTATAGCCATTTAGAAAATCTTGAACCAAAAATCAACCATTCAATGAGAAAAATAGCAAAAATTAGTCGTTTGTTCTTGAAAATCAGTAAAGAAAAAAAAAATCAGTTGTTTGTTCTAGAAAATCAGTAAAAAAAAAATGAGAAAAAAATAGCAAGAATCAGTCAAGCAAAGAAGAAAATTAAAATAATTATCAAATACAAATTCCAATTGAAGACATTGAAAATGACAACGACTAATTTTTTTTGTAGAAATTGTGATGTACGTTTTTTTTTTTTTTTTGAAATGATAATATTATATTTCTATGTATTGCAAATTCTTTTTAATTTTTTGTGATGTATTTGACATAATAATTATGAAATGAATGGTTATAATTTTTTTTATTAATGTAAATCATATTATTTTTTTAATTTATGATTTATGATTTTTGTATTTTTATTTGTTATAAATATAAAGTTCAAATTTTCAAAACATCTATTTTGTTCAATTCGGCCTATTAACCAGGTTCATAGTGTTGACTCTTTGGTTTGATTCGTGGGCTCAGTCCAAACGCTCGACCTATATATTAATTGGGCCAAGTTTGGACCTTGATTTTAGATGTAGGCTTGGTTCAGCTCAGTTCATTTATTAAATAAGGTTCGATTAGATTCAACACAAATATCCCTAGGCTTGATTGGGTCAAAATGGACAGACCCATACGGTCAAATTGCCACCCTAAACAATTTATTTATTAATTACAGAAATGTTGCCCATAACCCACCATTTTTTAAAAACTTTAAACTGTATTTTTATGTTCTTTCTAATTCATGTTTCTTATTTTCATGTTTTCTGGCAAAAACATACACTTTAATTTCATTCCTATAACACGCACCTCATTTCATGCCCGTTCCTAAAATTTTAAATACATGCTTTATGTTAATATTATTATTAAAACTTTATTATTTTTCGAAGGAAAATACTAATCTAACTATAAAATATGCAATTATATGTCCATTGAATATATGTGTGTTTTATATATCTCAATACATATGTTGGACCATCAGCTCAACTTCGTTGAGCAAGACTCAACTGAGCTAATCTGGAGGTCGCCCCCGAAAATGACGAATAACGTCCAAGACATGGGAAACAAAAGACGAAAGCTTGGTGTATTTAGCCAGACCAAAACAAGGGACGAATAGAGAATAGAAATTAGCTCGACATAGGCTCAGCCGAGACAAGGAATTGATGACTCCTCCAACGATAGCTCAGCAGAAGAAGAGTTGTCGCCTTAGACTTGAAGATTTTCGTATGACGATAGCTCGACACAACTAAACAGGGAAAGTTATGATATCAACGAGGTCGAGCTTCCAAGCTCATCTCTAAAGGGAACAAATCTCCAAATATCCGGAGAGGATGTGCACACCATTGTTAGGCTTATCCCAATAAATCAGGAATGTAATACCTATTCGAGACAATCACAGAGGATAAAGCCAATCCTGTGCAGACGAGCTCATCTGACTTATTCGAAGTAGATGACCTCGCACAATTCAAGCTCATCTACTCCCAACTTATTAGAGATCAACATGTGGCACGTGCCTACAGGACAGCTAGCCACTCGACCAATGATCTCCACTATAAATAGCACTTCTACTCCCCTCCAAAGGTATGTGAGCCACTACTTCTAAAGCTATTACAAAGTTTAGTTTGAGCAAACCTAGCTCTGACTTAGGCATCGGTCTTTGTCCGGCATCACACAGGTGTTCCTCAAGATAGCTTATTCTTATTTCTTTGGTTCTAGATCTCGGTGGTGAGCTCTTGCTGAAGCCAGTGTGTTCTTATCTTCAGATCAGTTCATCTCTTCCATGTGTTCATCTACTTGATGTTGGTCAGATTTTGCACCAACATTTGGCGTCGTCTGTGGGGACCACATTATAAATCAAGATCAGCTTTTCGGCAATGAGCCAAGAAGTAGATCTCCCGCCTATCAAAGAACCTTTGGTTTCACCTGAGGTGCCCCGCGCCAAATAGGGAAGACCATCTCAAAAGAAGAAGAGCTTAGCAAAGAAGAACTTCGTCCAAAAAACGGCTCGGTTGAGCAACATGAAGAAAAATATCGAGAAAATCTCGCAAATTGTGCAAGAGCAATAACAGATGTTGAAACGAGCAGGATTCAAAGCGTCTGCTCAAAGTCGAGATCAACAAAGAGTCAAGGTCGACACCCTGATCGTTTCAAACGAAAGTCCTTATTGATTGGGGATTTCCGCCATTCCCTGGAAGCGCAAAAAAGAAGCCATGGTTCGAGCTCTTCCCGCATTTAGCCAACACCCAAAAGGAAGAGTAGAGCTCCTCAACATCCTTTCTCGAGGTCAGCTCGGTCGACTTCGACCAGGTCAGCTCCGACCAGGTGAACCATTGGCAGGTCGACCCTGGCTAGGTTAGCTTTGTATTCTCAAACATTGTGAACCATTGGCAGGTCAATAAGCCCAACATTGTCAAAAGTACAAGGACCTCCCTTCGCCCTTCACAAAAGAAATTCTATGAACGTCACTACCAAACAATGTCATGACGATCGAGCTCACGACATATAAGAGGAAAGTGGATCCAAGAGAGTATGTTGAGAACTACAACTCCTGGATGGAATTCAAGGGCTACGATGATGCCACCATGTTTAAAGGTTTCCAAATCACCCTTGGAAGACCAGCTAAGAAGTGGTACCGGAAACTCAGAACTGGGTCTCTATGCTCATTTGGGTACCTAGCTCACAAGCTCATCAAGCATTTTGCTAGAAAGCATGAGAGAGAAAGACCTATTAAAAGCTTGCTTGTCATTAGGCAAAACCAAGGAGAAAGTTTGAAGCACTACCTCAGTCGTTTTGATGATGTGTGAGTTGAGGTAGATGACTGTGATGACAAGAAGGTCGTGACAACCTTTGTTGTCGGCCTGAGACTTAGGAAATTCAACTAGTCACTCGAAAAGAAAGAAGGCCCAAACCTATAGAGAAATCTTAGACCGAGAAGAGAAGTGCATCAATGCCAATGAGCATAACGATGCGAAACATGAATGAGATGGGTCCCCAAAGAGCTCAAAGAATGACCAAAAAAGGAAGGGAAAAGAAGGTCTAAAAGAAGATGTCCGGGGTGGAAAAGGATGTGAGAAGTTCTAATCACCGAAGCTCCAGCTAAGACAATCAAGGTCGGAATTGGAGTTGACTCAGTCTTAGCAGACCACGTCATCCAGGTTTTGAAGGAGTTCAAAGATATTTTCGCATGGTCTCATGACAACGTGTTTGGTATCTCTTTAAACGTGATTGTTCGCCGTCTCAACACGGATCAAAAGATAGCACCAGTACGTCAGAAGAGAAGAGTTTTGAGTGCTGAGAGAGCTTAAGCCCTCAAACAAGAGGTCGGCAAGCTCATCCGAGCCTAGTTCATCCGAGAGGTGCATTGTCACGACGCCCCTGACGTAGGCTGACGTCATGACCGGCACAGTGTACTATACACTGTACATACCCATATACAGTATATAATACACTGTCAGCCTTCACGTAGTCTCACAATCATTCCCAACATTTGCAGAATTTTTTTTTTCCTAATATACCACAAATCAAATCCAATATAGATCTCTATAATCATTCCATTCATTCACACATCACATTTTCATTTCATCATCCAATATATTAAGCTATATATATGCCCACACATCCCATCTAGATGATAATACATATATATATATATATATAATGTGTGATAAGTATACATATCAAACTAACAATATAAGCTATTTCCTCCAAGCTTACATACACATACCAGACGAAGGCTCACGTGATTATCACTCACGGAGTTTTCTTTTCCCTTCGACTCAATACTGGAAATATTGGAAGGAATGGGGTGAGCAAACAACAGCACAGTGAATATAGTTCTTGAGATGACAATTATATACATTTAGAGAAATATGACATTGACAATCATTTCAAACACTTATTCAACACATGCATCATTCAACGAATATATTATACATGTCAACAACATAAATTGCATGAGTTTTCAATAACACAATGCACAATCTCCCTCCTCCTCAAGGCAAGAGAGCAAGTCTAACCCTTGTATGGCCGTTACAAGGTAGCCACAGCCTCTCATTACCCAATTCACAGTCATTTTAAGGATCGCAACCCTTGTTAGGACAGGCCTACTGACAATGAGGACTCGAAAACCTCATCCGGGTCTAATTCCTAACGAAATGACATCATTACAAACTCCAATTGCTAAAATCAGTTTGCATGATCCATAAAACGCAATGCATTATATATACATATAACATGCATACAATCAAACATTTTATATGCGTACAATGCCATACAAGAACCAAATCAAGAAAACTATACTCACAGTGGTTACACGGGGTTTCTAAGCCAATATATCCGAGCAACAATAAACGTCATTGCTTCAGCAAAAGTATTTTTCCATACACTTGAGCTCTCAATTTAAACACTGAAATGAACCATAGACTATCATGAGAATCACCATTTATCATATCTTTAGCTACTAAAAATATCAAATCATATCCAAAAATCACGATCTTAGTATCGAAACGTTCGGAATTCAGTTCTCTACGATTCTATGATCTCAAACCGGAGTTTCATTCGATTCACATCACTGTTCACATCACAGTGCACATCGCTGTTCATAGTACTATTTACATTACTATTTACGTCACTGTTTATAGTACTATTCACATCACTGTTCACGTCGTCACTATTTATTCGAAAGATGTAAATTGTACTAAAATTGTTAAACGGTCTCCAAAAATCATGAAATTAGTATCGATGCACTCGCGACAGTGCATTCTACCATTCTATAGCCTTAAACTGGCGTTTCATTGGGTATGAGTCAAAAGGTCCCCAATAGACATTCTAACTTCCAACAGCCATACAAGTTCCAAATGAACACATAAATGGAATCTAACCACATATTCGGGGTCCCGGCAGTCCAGGGAGTGTTTTTCTACCTTCCTAGCAGATTTTCATTCACGTTGGGTCAAAACCCCAATTTGTCAAAACGCCGTAAAACGGCTCCCATAGCTAAAATTAGTCCGCTAGAATCGTTACATTTAGCTTATATAGTAATTTCACGAAGAAAAAGAGTGAAAATCACTTACCGCGAGGCCCGATTGGACGCGAATCCTGTGTTCTTTCCTTTTTCCTCTCTTCCTTCTTCTCGGTCCTTCCTCTTATGTTTCTCTCTTTCCAGCAGCAACTTCCTTCGTTTTTTTTTTGGTTTTTTTTTTATTACATACGAGTATTGTTCATGGTACTGTTCCGAGAACAGCACCCGCAAATGAACAGTAATTAATTATTTTTTTTCTTCCTTTATTCCTCTTTTTCTTCTTCTATACACTCAATTCACATATTTAATTAACCAACCCCATAAATTAAGCCATCAACTCCAATGTTTAACTTGTAAGCACCCATAGAAGATGATCCCATAGGTATCATCTTCTTTACTACTCATACACACGTATATTTGGCTCCTACATATAAAAGACGTGTATTATCAAGCGTATAGTTAGCTCCTACATATAAAAGATGTGTATTATACATCTCGATATACGTGTACGTCAACGTATGTATTTAAGTAAATTTACGGGGTGTTACATGCATACCCAGATTGGTTAGCTAATGTTGTGATGGTGAGGAAGCCGAACGGGAAATGGAGGACCTATATTGACTTCACAAATCTAAACAAGTCGAGCCTGAAAGATAGTTTTTCTCTCCCGAGGATAGATCAGCTCGTCGACACTACAACAGGTCATGAGTTACTTAGCTTCATAAATGCATACTCAGGGTACAATCAGATAATGATGTACCACTAAGATGAGGAGAAGACCTCGTTCATCACTGACCGAGGTCTATATTGTTATAAAGTTATGTCGTTAGGTTTGAAGAATGCAGGAGCACCATACCAGAAATTAGTAAATCGTGTGTTCGAGGACAAGATTGAAGTGATTATGGAAGTCTACGTTGATGACATGCTCATAAAAAGTGTCAGGTCGGCAGTTCATTCAGATGACCTCAGATATGTGTTTGAAACCATTCGACACTACAACATGAGACATAAACCGAGCAAGTGTACCTTCAAAGTTAAGACAGGTAAATTTCTCAGTTTTCTTGTCAACCAATGAGGGATCGAGGCAAACTCAGATAAGACCCGAGCTATCTTAAAGATGAGGTCATCGCGGACCATAAAGGAAGGGTAGCATTTGACGGGATGTATCGCAATGCTTAATAGATTTGTGTCAAAGTCAATGGACAAACGTTTCCCCTTCTTCAAGTTGATCAAGAAAAAGGTCGTTGAATAGGATGGAATTTTTTCAAGAATTGAAGACTCACCTCAGCTCATCCCCTCTGTTGTCAAAGCCTATTCCAGGAGAGTAGCTCTTCATCTACTTGTCTATTTTAGATGCAATAGTGAGCTCAGCTCTGGTCAGGGAAGAGTAGGGCGTTCAGAGGTTTGTCTACTATGTAAGCAAGTTTTTGCTCGATGCGGAAACTAGGAACACTGAGATGGAAAAACTCATCTTCGCCTTATTCACTTCATCTCGGAAGCTCATACCGTATTTTTAAGCACACACAGTGGTTGTGCTCACACGACATCAGTTACGACAAGTATTGTATAAGCCAGATACCTCAAGACGATTGGCAAAGTGGGTTGTCAAGTTCAGTGAGTTTGACAATGATTATCGACTGAGGATGTCTATCAAAAGTCAAACATTGGCAGACTTTGTAAAGGAGTTCTCATCTCAACAAAAGGAAGAAGACATGGAAGCTGAGCTCGAGATGACATGAAAACTATTTGTGAACGATTCCTCATGCAAATAAAGAAGTGGAGCTAGCATTATTTTAGTTTCACCAAAGGGAGAAAAACACCTCGTAGCTCTCCACTATGGCTTCTTGACCTCAAATAATGAGTCCAAGTATGAAGCTCTTCTAGCGGGATTACGGATGGCACTCAATTGGAGGGAATGCAAAGTAACAATATGTTGTGATTCGCAACTTGTCACAGGTCAGGTCACCGCCGAGTATACGGCGAAGGACAAACGCATGCAAGCCTACCTACAGATGGTGAAAGAGCTTCTAGCAAAATCTGAAGAACATGAAGTCATCCAAATCCCGCGAGCAGACAATTCCCTGGAAGATGCTCTGTCAAAGCTTGCCTCATCTTCTAGGGATGAGCTTATTCTCCAAGTGTCGGTGGAACATTTTCATAGCAGAAGCACTAATTTTCAGGTCGGCCTAACCAAATCAGTTCTTCCTAGATTGACCCAATTGTAACATTTTTTAAGACAAGAGAGGTCCTGAATGACAAAGTGTTGGCCAAGAAGATACAACGACAAGGAGTTAGATATGTGATGATTGATGACGAGCTATACAGATTCAGCTACAACTTGCCATACCTCAAGTGCTTATGAGAGGACCAAGCTCAGCTCATCCTTGACGAGGTCCATGCAAGAGTTTGTGAAAATCATTCAGGAGGAAGAGTTCTCGCTTACAAAGTGTTCCGCCAAGGATACTATTGGCCAACCATTAATCGAGATGCCTTATGAACAACGAGGAGTTGCGACAGCTATCAACAACATTCCATTATCATAAGAGCTCCTACAAATAACTTGACTCCCATACAAAAACCTTGGAATGCTTAACATATCTAGTTTTACTACCAGTAGCAATAGTGAGTAAGTGTGGTTTAGTAGTAGCGCATTGTTTGGAGTATACTCCTTATTTGTTACATCTTCAGTAGTTCAAAAACTTTTTTCCGACTCTATTTTGTACAAGAATGTAAACAGGAACACGACAAATGCCTTGGGACACTGAGCTCAACTCAAATGAATCCCGAAAATGAGGTTAGAGAACCTCAAAGTACCCAGGGTCCATCGCTGAGAAGGAGATCAAGATCTCAAAATACCTTGGGGTCCAAACTTGTGCAAGATTATCGCCGAGAAGAAGGCTAAGGCCTAAAGTACCCCGGGGTCTGAGCCCATGAGTGCTCGGATCATCATTGGGAAGGAAAGTGAAGTCTCACAGTTCCTCGGGGTCTGAGCACTTGAGCTCTGATGCGCCGAGAAGGCCCTTATCACCAAAATATTTTCCAAGTCCTAACGGAAGCTCAACAACATCAAAACACGACCAATTCGAGCTTGCTTCATGTAAATTCTACAAGTTCCAAGGGAGACTCGACATTTACAGTTGTGGCCAAGCCGAGCATACGAAATTGCCAAAGACAAAATTTTGTCTAAGTCCTAAAAAATGCTCGGCTCCTACCAAGGTCTTCGAACCGGCCTAACGAAATTGCAAAAGATGAAAGTTTGTCGAAAGTCCCACTATGTGCTCAACCTCCACAAATATTTCCCAGATAATTACGGCTGCTCGACCTCAATAGAAATAGCTGAGTCGAGCTCACAAGATCAAAAGAAAGGGACCGCTTAAGTCCTAATAGGCATTCGACCTTGATAAAGCTCGCCGAGTCGAGCTCTCACGACAACACAATACTAAGGTCAGATCGCATGAAGTCAGCGGTCAGGCGAAGTTTACAAATACTCAAAATCATTCTAAGTATTAAAAAGGAACTCGAAAAACAAACAAAAATAAGAAACATACAGAAAACAAGGCAAACTTTCATTCCAAAATTAATTAAAAAAGAGTTTAGGCTCGGCATCTGAGCTGATCAAGTACAAAAATAAACAAATCAATTTCCAGGAGAACCGAAGATGATCACGCCTCCGATGGCTACGTTCTGCTCCACCTCGGCCTCTTCATCCTGCTGAGCTCCTCCCTCCCCCAAGTCGGCAGCAGCAACGTGCTTGGCCTCACCTTCAGCAATCTCTTCTTCTTCTCCTTCCTTGGCCTGATTCCCGAAATACTTGCAGAAGTGGATCTGACCCAGCTCGTACTCATCTCGTTGTAGCTGCTGGAAGTTCTAAGAAGCTTTAAACTCTGTAATAGCTCGGCTCGCAGAAGTCTTCAGCTAGATTTCCAAGAACTCGACCTTGGCCTTGAAAATGTTATTTTCAAAAGACGTCGGCTCGAGTATCTAGAAAGTGAAGGAGAACTCGAAATCGGTTTGACCAAGGTGCCCTTCCAGCTCTTCAACATTTTTCTCTAGCTCTTCCTTAACCTTCTTTGTCTCTACCTGCGTCGAGATGAGCATATCGCCGCCTTATGTAAGGCAAGGAAGGAGTGAAAGGTAGCCTAAAAAGTAACCAAGAGAGTGTTAGGCAAGACAAACTAATTTAGACACGAAGAAAAAAAAAGTAGAACAGGTCACCTTGACACACTTACAATAAGCTTGGGAAGAGTGATCTCGGAAGTGTTCATCCTAAGCAAAGTCCACTCGAGTCTGAGGGACCCCGATGTAGAATCCTCCGACAGATAAGTCGCGGCCGTCGACCTAAGTCACTGGCGGGCAGACGTCCCGCAGTTTCTTCCTGACATGATGGTTCAAGACCTCGGGAGCTCGATCTTTTCCCTTGCGACGAGCTGAAACTTCATCCGTCATCAGAGGTATGAGAGAGACGAGAATCACGAGAGGAGGAGCAGACGAGCTCTCCACAGCTCGGATGGAATACCTAACCTCCTCAGTGGCAGGCCGAGCACCCTCAACTGCTAGGAGGCGATCAAGATTGATGGTGTGTTTACTTATTTTCCTTCCTTTGGCCATGAGCTCTGCTGGAAAACCTACAAGAAATAAAAGCACAATGAGTCCAAAATTAAATAGCTAGGTATAAAGGGAACTCAACTCGGCACCTACCTCTCGAAAAAAGTTTCTTCCTTCTGATGAGACTCGCACAGAAAAGGCGAGCGTGTTAGGATTTCTTTGTAACGGCAATCCACAAATAGGATCTTGTAGATCTCTTCCGCCTTAGAAAGATCGGCCCCATGTATTTTAGCAGGGTTGTCCCAATGAACTACAAGGCTAAAAAACAATATTAGTTCGAGCCGAGATGAACAAAAATAAAACGACAAAACGAAAGGGAAGGAGAGTAGGTCGGCTCGGTACCTGGGTGTTTGAACCGGGTAGGCACGACGCCGACCTCCTCAACCCAGTCCCCCGAGACGAGGAACCAAACAACCTTCCAATCCTTATTGGTAGTTGGGTTCTTGGTGATTAGGGGAGAACGTTTATCTTTGGTTGACCACGAATTAGCATAGTACCAACCCGAGCACCTTGGATAAAGCTTGAGCTGATAGCTCAGCTTAAAATCTGAAAAGCTAAAATCTGGCCACTGCTTCTCATTCCACACATTAGGACTGAGCTGAGCTAGAGCTGGAGCTACGCTCAGCTCGGCTAACAGACGAAAAACAACTTTGGGAAGTGTCAAAGTTGTCCCATACTTGAAGAAGTCAATATGAAAGACTATTTCTCCGTCTTTAGGTCTACTTGGCTTGTCACTGTGACGAGGGATGCACATTTTGACAGTAGTCGGGATGTCGAGCAGACCTCAGAGCTAAGTGAGCTGATCCGAGGTGACTGTAGAATGAATAAGGTCTATGGTGTATTCATCACCCTGCACAGACTCAGCCTCGTCAGATTCAATCGCGTCATCATCTGAAGAGTTCTCCTCTGCTCGGCGGCTCATAGACCTGTTCACCTCGAATGGGGTCTTCACCGGCGCCTCGGAATAGGGCAACGTCACCTCGATCAAGGATCTCAATGCCCTCATACTCTTCCTCCTCCTCGGATGGGTTAGGAGAAGGTTCAGCCGCCTCTGCCTCGCCATAACAAGGCGACCGCTCGGGATCAAACTCATCTGGCGTGGTCCCCCCAGGTCGACTAAATACGCATGCAAAAAAGACATGATTAAATGCAACCCCATCAACCTAAGTAAACAAAATATCGAGCAAGGAAAATACCGAGCAGGGAAAACACCGAGCAAAGAAAACATCGAGCAGGAAAGATACCGAGCTGAAATGAGACACTGAAGAACTGAATTGGGAAAAGCACATTGGGAAGATGCAAACCAATGATTGAAGGACTACACTATATATAGGGGGCCCTCCCAAGAGCTGAGCCGTCAGGTTTTGAAAGTAGCAAATCCCGAGGACGATCCAAGCGACCTGAGCCAAACAAATGAACCGTCGTGGCGTACCAGAGAAGACATCGACTTCTTCATGCATCTCGAGAACGATCCAAGGGATCCGTGCTGAGCATGCAAACCAATATGATGAGCAGATTGGATATTCTTTAAATGTTAATCTTGAAGAAAATCTACGGTAGGATCGAGATCGGCACAACACCATGTTGAGAAATAAAGAAAGCCTCCCACATCATGTAGAGCTGACAGGCTTGGGGGATAAATGTTGGATCATCAGCTCAGTGAAGCTGGACCCGACCAATCTAATATGGCGGTCCCCCCAAAAATGACGAATAACATCCAAGACACAGGAAACAAAAGACGAAACTCGGTTTGTTCAACTCGGCCAAAACAAAGGACGAACAGAGAATAGAAATCAGCTCGGCATAACCAAGCAGCCGAGACCAGAATTAACGACAGCTCAGCAGGAAAAGAGCTGTCGCCTTAGACCCGAAGATGGAAAATCATAGATTTTTGATATCTCGACACAACCAGATAAAGAAAGTTATGATCGACAAGTCCGAGTTGCCGAGCTTCTGAGCTGCAAAGTTGTTGAGCTCATCTCTGCAGGGAACAAAGCTCGAAATATCCGGAGAGGATGTGCACACCATCGTCGGGTTTATCCCGATAAATTAGGAATGGAATACCTATCTGAGATGATCGAAGAGGATAAAGCCAATCTTGTGCAGATGAGCTCATCCGACTTATCCGGAGTAGATGAGCATGTACAATTCAAGCTCATCTACTCCCAACTTATCAGAGATCAACACGTGGCACATGCCTACAAGGCAGCTAGCTACCCGGCCAATGATCTCCACTATAAATAGCCCTTCTACTCCCCTCCAAAACTATGTGAGCCACTACTTCTAAAGCTAGTGCAAAGTTTAGTTTGAGTAAACCTAGCTCTTACTTAAGCATCGGAGGGTTTTGGCCAGCACCACACCGATGTTCCTCACGATAGTCTATTATTCTTTCTTTGGTTCCAGATCTCGGTGGTGAGCTCTTGCTGAAGCCGGTGTGTTCTTATCTCTAGATTAGTTCTCCTCCACGTGTTCATCTACTTGGTGTTGGTCAGATTTTACACCAACAACATATAATAAATGATCCAATGAATATTAATGTATAGTTACACCTATGGTTGAGTTTTTTTTTGTATTTAGATTAACATTTCCTTTTTTCAAAATATTATATAAGTATTTTATTATTTATTTAAGTAACATACTAAATTATATGTGTAATGCACACACATATAATAGCTTGTATAGATTGAATACACATCTATATCTATGCTATTATAATCAAAATACTTGGATAATTGAGAGCGAAATTATTTTACCCAAATTGCCTTTGAAAATTTTATTTATTTTTTATTTTTAAAAAGTTACTTTTATTATCGATGAGAGTAAAATAGTAATTTTGAATTATTTTTAACTACCTTTCCCTTTTGCACTCATGTACATGCATTTTAGGCTTTTTCTTTTCTTTTTAAAAAAAATTAATTTTACTCTTGTCTACTCTCATCCTTATTTTTAAAAGAAGTGTTAAAATGACCTAAGATATGTACACAAGTTAATGTGGCAATACACCACATCACCACATCATGAGAGAGGAAAAAAGAAAAAACCTTCACGCATCGTACACCACATCAACATGATTATGATTTTGGGTATAGTTTTTGAGTTGCAAAAACATTTCTCTATTTTTAAACAACTTTATCTATTTTAATCACATCAAATAATCAAAATATATTTGAATCAATTAAATATAATTCAATAAAAATATATATGTTTTTTATTAAAATACTTTAATTTAATTAATTATAATAAAAACCACTTGTAACGTACTTGGCAAATACTAAAAATAAATTAAGTATTGTTGGTGCAAAATCTAACTAATACCAAGTAGATAAACACGTGGAGAATATGAATTGATCTGGAGACACAAACCCAGCGGCTTCAGCAAGAGCTCACCACCGAGATCTGGAACCAAAGAAAGAAAATAGGCTATTGTGAGAAATATTGGTGTAGTGCCGGCTAAAGACCCTTTGATGCCTAAGTCAGAGCTAGGTTTGCTCAAACCAAACTTTGCACTAGCTTTAAAAGTAGTGGCTAACATACCTTTTGGCGGTGGGTTGATGAGCTATTTATAGAGGAAGTCCTTAGCCTGGTGGCTAGCTGCTCCGTAGACATGTGCTACGTTTCGATTTGTGATTGGCTAGAAGTAGGTGAGATGAGCTGGTCAAGCTCATCTACTTCAAAATTGTCTAGTGAGGTCTCTCGCACGAGATAGGCTTCATCTTCTCCGATCGTCTCGGATGGGTTTTCCATTCCTGGTTTGTCGGGATAAGCCCAACGATGGTGTGCACATCCTCTCTGGATATTCTGAAATTTGTTCCGTGTAGAGACAAGCTCGGTAGATCGGTAGCTCGATTCAAGATTTATCGATCTCTTGGCTTTCTCTATTTGGTTGTGTCGAGTTATCGTTGTAATACCCTATGATTGCACAAAAAAAAAATTTAAACTTCGGGCAGCCCGCCTGAAGGTTCGGGCATCCTTTTTTCTATAAAAGGAGGGCTCCCCCCTTTATTTTCACATCAATCCAACTCTCTCTTCTTGTTGGGAAATCTCTCTCTCTCTCTCTCTCTTTTAAGACTCTCCACGAGACTCTCTTCGTGGTGCAATGCGGTTCAACCAAGGGGAAGGCGCCAGTTCAAGAAGAAGTTGTTATCTGAAAGTGGGGAACGAAACATAGGTTTGCGTGTCTTATGACTTTTATTAAAGTTTACATTCATTTATCATTATGTCTACTATTCATTTACACAACATTATTGCGTATAATGTTCATACCTATCATATTTATGCCTGTATATTTGGAGTTCATGTATTATACTATTGCGATGCCAGATTAGTGGTCAATCTGGCTCAACCAGACTCAGTTTTGTCCTCAGTAACTTTAAATAGTGAACGGGAGGCAGCGTGCTGCTCTAGACAATTGGTATTTAAGTAGACCTCTTGTCTCACTTCTCAAGCTGGAGACTGATCTGGTTGGTCTTATTTGAAAGCTATCAGCTTGTACAAGTAACACTGAATGTCCTAATTGTGCACGTAGTGATACCGATCCTGATAAGGTTCACCAGACGTTGTCAAATCCTGTCTAATGTTAGTAAAGACCGGACTTGTTCATGCATTGACATCATACATAAGCACCACCCAGGGATGTATGTAGTTTGTGATCCATAGAATAGTTAGAACCAATGCTTACTATTATTGATATTTCTCTAGAGAGGGATATACAATGAGAACCCTGGTTTATCTGGGGAGGGACATCTGTACTTGAATCTAGGGCGTCGTTCTTGAGGAGGGACGTACAATGAGAATCCGGCTACTCCTGGGGAGGGACATCTGTACCTAAACTCAGGCAACGTACAATCATGGAACCAATACGAGATGGTGTCATGCATACATACATGTTGTATTGATTATGATGCTCTGATGTGTATTTATGATATTTGATTATGAAGTTTATTTTATTAATTGTCATATTCACGAACTATTTTACCCACTGGGCGTGTAGCTCACACCGTTGTTATCTAATTTTTCTCAGGAGATTAGGGTGGACTGGGTGGAGGTTTTTGGGCTCACATTTTATAACCCTTTGTTTATTCATTGGGAATTTTGGGAGGATGTTTCCTTTTCTATTTTATGTACAAGAATATATTCTGAAATTAATAAAATCAGACTTGTACAAGAAGATGGGATCAGCCTTGTCTTAAAGACAACGGTCAGGGAAGCAAAGATTTCTATCAACGTCAAAATTATTTCTCGACTTTTGGAGATCCCGATTGAAGATATAATTATTGACCCACACGAACCCCAGACGGTTGCTGAGATTGCAGAATCCATTGAACAATTGTTCAATTCCCTCGCCAACAGGCCGTACACCCAAATGACATATGCCCACCTCCCAAACAATCTCGTTAAACCACCTCTTACCGGCTTTTGGAAGATCGTATGTGGTAACAGCTTACCGAAAATGGTGACTAGAGGATCTATGACAAAAGCTCAATTTCTTGTGCTATACTGCATAGGGAAGGGAATTAAAGTCTCCCTACCTCACATCATCATCCAGCAAATGTTGCGGGTTATTCAAAATCCTACAAAAAAGGAGCTCCTCGGCTACGGAGTCTTGATCATGAGGATGCTATACGAGGCAAACGTCAACACTTTTGATGAGTCTTCGAAACAGATCATTAATGCGGTTACAACATCCTCTATCTTCAAAACGTTCATCTCAAGGGGAGGGATGACTGACGAGGAGATATTCGGCGCCACTTTCGAGGAAAATAGCGAAATAATTAGAGACAGCAATGGATGTTGTCAACGAAAAAGTCGGCGCAAGATTCCTGTTAGGGAAGCACCAAATAATGAGCCAAACCAGAACCCAACAACAGACCCAGCCCCGAATAATGATCAAACCGATCATCTATTCTCCGAGTATGATCTCTTTGGCAACTTGGGTCAACACCAAACAAGTCAGGATGGACAAGAAATTCCGACGAATCCACCTTCCTGGAATCTCCCAAGCCAAGGTAATACGACGTACCAAAAGTTTCCAACTCCTGAGGTACCGTATCAGCCAGTTCCACAAGTTCTTGTGAACCAACGACAACCAAATTGTGCGGCACCAAACTTCGGAAGACAGGATATCCCAATGAGTCCATTATTTCAAAACTTTTCGACTCAAGCATATCCAAACATCCAAGAGGTTCTAGTTAGGGAATTCCCGTACAATCAAACCAACTACCCTCCACCTATGAGTCAACCATTCGGTCAATACTTTCCACCATTGCCTACAGCCTACCCTCAACTTATCAACCATCGATGGGGCAATCGACTAACCCATTCGAGCAGTTAAATGTGATTGTATCTAGTATTACTCGGATAGAGGAGACTCAAAATATTTTGTTAGCACGTATGCAAAACGTCGAAGAATAGCGAGCAACTTCTCAACGTTTTTCTAGTAGTCTTCCTGTACCTAGCTGGAGGTCTAGGAGGAGCGGTAGTAGGCAAAAAAATAAGGAATGATTACTGGCATTGTAACTATTGTTTAAATGAATGAAATGTTTTATTTAAGACTATCTTTGGTGGGCCGACTTACAACCATTCTTTCTTTTGTATCACTAACTTTGGAGTGGTATGAGACACAACAAAATTGGAAGATACTAAATAAAATGTGAAAGTAAGAAAACCCACAACCTTGTGTGAAAAGAAACATTTGGGGAAAGCTGAATTACTAACATTATCACCAAGTTTAAACGGTAGGGGACGAGTAAACTTGGACGATACTATTAGTGAACTCCTCTTTAGCCGATGTTTTATAGAGACTGTGTTCATACAACTTAACTTGGTTGACACCCTTATTACCAAATTCATGTGATATGGGACACACGAATTTGATAATAGTAGAAAAGACTAAGCGAAAGAGTTTGAATACATAAGAATGAGATAAAATGTTAGATCAGAATATTTACCAAGGAAAATCTTAGAATTTTTATGACTCGAATGGATTTTCAATGAAATATATATGCATGTTCTCAAAAACCAGAACCAAAACATTTAAAATACTTGCAAAGTTTTATACTTATTATATAAACATTCTAACATTATTTTACACCATGGCCAAATATACGAGGCACATAAGATTTTTTTTATTCCTCAACAAAAACCTTACACCATACCTAGAAAAATATGTGATTTTCTATCACAGTACTCTTAAACTTATTGCTGAGAATATCATAACATTATACTTGGCTATAGTTCCTAAATCATGGCTTTGTTTTCTCTTTGCTAGTGAGAAAATGCAAACCAGGAAGAAAGGAAAGCCACTCACAATCCGTTCAGCAGAGAAGGCACCTCCTGTAGTTCAAAATCAGGAACCGCCTCCTCCGAGGACAGAGCAGGCCACACATGACACTGCCACTACGTCTGGGCAAGCAGTGCCACCTCAGCCCACATCCTTTGCCATACTAACCCTGACCATCAGGGTTTTGGCAATTAAGGCAGAGGAGGTCGTAATGGAAGGGGTGGCCGTCGTAACAGCAATGGCAGGGGTGGTGGTCAGCACCACAATCAGCATGGCCATCAGAACCAACAATAGGCGCCTCAGCAGCAGAATCCGACTTGTTATAACTGCGGCCAGCAGGGCCATATAAGAAATGCCTGCCCCCACCCTCATCAACCGCGACAACCTGTTCCCACTGTTCCAGTCTAGCAAGCCCCACCTGCTGCCAATGCCCAACCTAGGCAGAACCAGCAGAGCTAGGGGCAACAGAACCAGGGCAGAACGTTTGTTATTGCTCAGCAACCCCTCCCAGATAACAATGTAGTCAAAGGTACATTTTCCTTGTTCAATACAATGGTACATGTCTTGTTCGATTCGGCTGCTATGCATTCCTTTATATCTTCTGCATTGGTAAGGCATTTAGGGTTGCATCCTGAACCCATAGACATCACAATCCATGTCACATCACCATTATGATCTGGTACTGACGTGAATTTGCAGTGTTCTCAACGTGAACTTCGAATGTCAGAACAGATAATCTATGCAGATCTCTTTGTGATGGATATTGAAGACTTTGACATCATCCTCGGCATGAACTGGCTTGCAACTCTGAATGCAAAGATCGATTGCATGAAGAAGCAAGTTCAGTTATTCTTGCCTACTGGAGAGTTTGTCAAGATTCAGGGAACGAGAAAATGGATACACAACTCGATTGTTGCACTTCTCAAGGCAACGCTTCGAGCTCTATCCCTTGGTGATGACAATGAATCACCAGCACTGTTGTCACGACGCCCCTGACGTAAGCTGGCGTCATGACCGGCACAGTATACTATACATTGCACATACCCATATACAGTATACAATACAGTGTCATCCTCAACGGACATTCACAATAATTCTCAAAAATTTTAGAAATTTTGACAACATCTCCCTATAAAATGGACATTTCACATTTTTTCCTAATATACCACAAATCAAATCAAAGATATATATATATAAATAATCATCACAGTCATTCCATTCATTCCACAAATCAAATTCTCACCTGATAATTATATGTGATCATCTCATTTCATCATCACAAACATTGTCTAACCCAAAATATCAAATCAAAATCCATGTACAACCCATCTATGTGATAATATATATATGTAGGATGTGATATTGGAGTATCAACTTTAGATTTACAATCATCCAATCCGTGGCCAAGGGATCAAAAGCATTAAACCCAAAAAAAATATAAATAAACTAGAAAATTTCATTAATAATAATCAAAACAATGAAACTAAGGCATAGCTTCGAGTTTGGATCTATCTACCCTCTAGAAAGAGGATTTAGTTCATAACTAAAAACATAAAATAGTGTTATGAACATCAATCTAAACAATGGAAATCAAACTAGAGAGATAGAGAATGTGTAGAGAACCTCTTCTTCGCTTCAAAGTTGATCTTCTTCTCTACTATCTTCCTCTTATTTTTTCTCTTGTTCTCCACTTTATATCCCCCCCTTCAAAACCCTCTTATCATGTAGTATTTCAAGTAAGGAAGAAGTAGAAAAAAATCACGCCCAATTCGGAGTTAAATTAAGAAAGTTATGGCCAAAATCCTAAAGTCGCGCAAAATAGAAAGTTTCGACACCGCACGCCCAGTTTCGGGATTTGTGGCGTTTTTTCCTTTATTTTACACCTTTCTTTGCATTGTTTCTTCTCTCCATTGCTTGGCCATTTATTTATCACTTCCAAAACACTTCAAAACCATCTTCAAACCTACAAAACTAATGAGTAACATACTTATATAATCAAATTAACCAACTTATAAAATTAAAAATCGAAATAAAGCAACAGATACCAAAAAGTGGCTAAACCAACAAATAGACCAAAACTAAGACAAACCAACCTAACAAACGAATAAATTATCCTAAAACATACTCAAAACATGTCTAAATATCTAACTCATCATTACACACAAGAAACTAGTCATTGGCGGCTCAAAAATTAAAAATATGACTGATGGAATCGCGCCCAGACAGGTCCTAGCCCGCTGGCGTTCTATACTAGCGAGCTGACACAAATCCAGAAACTTGGATTTAGCCCTAGCGTTATTACTAGCGCACTGACGCTAAACCAATAGCACGCTAGTGCTAACTCAGAAACTTGGAAAGTTTCCATACCAGCATGCTAGCGCGTTGGAGGCCTTGAATACTTGAAAAATAAAGTTTTTGCAAATCAAGGACAACTCCAATGGATCAAAACCACTTTGACACATACTTCAAAAACATTTGAACCATTCAAAATGTCGTTATTTCAAGGAACAAACATAATGGATATTCTCACATAATGAATATTTTGATGATTGCAAACCACATTCCTCATCAGATTGATGTAGGTTTATCAGTATTATGCAAAGTATCATGTTGGAGCTCTTCAAGTCAAGTGAAGATTAAGTATTGGACAATTCTCAAGCATTGGACGTCAAAATGATTACATTTAGATTGCTTAGATTGTCTTTAGGCTTGTAGAACTTCACCTGGATTTATTCAGCAAACTTTACTTTATTCTTTGAATACTTTCAAAATGATTTTTTCTTCATAAGTTTTCAAGTTTTTGAATCTTGATTGAAACTTCTATTGATTTAAGTTTCATCAGTCAAATTGAGTATCTCAAAATGATTTGCAAGTTCTTTGAATGATTTCAATATGTTTGATTTGATCCGAAATGCAAGAAAACTGATTTGATTTGACAAATTTCAAAATGGAAAGTTGTTTAAGTTTTTATCAGTCTGAGCAGGACGCGGATGTGTCATTAGGATGCTTAAGTAGTGCCCAATTCACTTAAAGTGCAGGATGCTAGGATGCTCAAAATTTTTAGGAAATTTCTAGGTAAGTCTAGCAGGACGCACATGGAGAAATAGTGCCCTCCCAGAATGTCCAAAAGTTTTTCATCTCTCGGGATGTCAAACTACAGGACGTTCATAAAGCTACAGGACGCTTGTAGGCAGGTTGAACCTTTTGGGTTTCAACGTTACAATGCCCTCCCAAAACAGTAGGACACTCAAGAGAGTGTGTCAGAAAAAGTTATTTTCTGATACGTGTGAACTGTGTCATTTCTAATATATTTCTATTCTTGTGTAAACGCTTTTTGGCAGTGATTGTTGAACATTTTTGTGAAAGATGATTCTAAATTTCGAGGACAAAACTCCTTAAGTTGGGGAGATTGTAGCACCCCTTTAGGCAAAACATCAAAATTGATATTCAATAACTGAAATTTAAACAATATAACAACAATAATTGTACACATATGCACATGGTAACTTTGCTAGCAATTTATTGAAACATTTTGTGAAATCTGAATTAATAAGCTGCATTTAGCAATCTAGCAAGGGCTAGCTTCCAACCAAATAAGTTGCATTTAGCAGTCCAGCGACGGTTAACTTCCAACCCAAATAAGTTACATTTAGTATTCCAGCAAGGGCTAACTTTCACCCAATTAACATTTCACTGGTGAAAGTAAAGACGTGTGCATAACTTCAGCATAAATATAAAATTTATTGAAAAAACTAGGATGCACAAATCATAGGTAGAACTCCCCACCTTGAAATGAGTATTCGAACAACTTTTCCTAGAGCTTTTCTCGGCAATATAAAAAGTAGTAAAAGAGTATACTCACAGTACAGGACTTTTCAACTTACTATCTCGTTTATGTGGTCAATCTAAATATTTCCACAAGAAAGAACAGTGAAAATAGATTTCCAATTTATATTTTCACTAGTTCTCAGTTTTATTTTTCTCCTGGAACATATATCAATTTTATTAAAAATATAAGACATTCCTAAAATTATTCTGTCCACATTGACACGTGTAAAATCCGTTATACTACCATTCTACTACCTTCAACATTTATTTTACTAAGGTTTTACACGTTCGCGGAGGCATCTAAAGTCAATTTTCTCACCAAAATCATATATTTAGTTACTAAAAATATCAAATCATATCCAAAAATCATGATCTTAACATCGAAACGTCCAGAATTCAGTTCTCTACGATTCTATGATCTCAAACCGGAGTTTCATTGGATTCTAATTCTATTTTATTAACTGGATATGATCACAGTACTATTTACGTCACTGTTTATTGGAAACATGGAAATTTTTACTAAAATTGTCAAACGGTCTCCAAAAATCATGAAATTAGCATCGATGGACTCGCAACAGTGAATTCTGCCATTCTATAGCCTTCAACTGGAGTTTCATCGGGTTTTAAATGATTCAAACGTCTCCAATATAAACTCTAACTTCCAACAAACTTCTAACGGGTATAAAAATTCCAAATGAACACATAATTGCAATCGAACCACATATTCGGGGCTCCTACAGTCTAGGTAGTGTTTTTCCACTTTTCGAACAAATTTTCATTTAAGTTGGGTAAAAATCCCAATTTTGAAAACACTGTAAAACAACTCCCATAGCTAAAATTACTCAGCTAGAATTGTTACATCTAGCTTAGATATTAATTTAACGAAGAAATAGAGTAAAAATTACTTACCGCAAGCCCCGATTTGACGCGAATCTCGCGTTTCCCCCTTCGTTCTTCTTTCTTCTTCTCGGTTCTTCCATTCTCACGTTTGCTTTTCTTTTTCTTTTTTTTTCTTTTTGTTGCAAACCGTTTGAGATAAGAGGGAGATTAGAAATGAGATAAGTATAATTATTTTGATCCCATGCTCCCCATACAATTTAACAAACCAACTTTCCCATCTTAATTTAATTCATTAAATCATACTACAATCCATATATTTAATTAACCAACCCCATTCACCTTATTGGATTTATATTATTCATTTAATAATTTCATTTATTTACTAATACCCCTTAAATCTAGCGTAAATTTTCATACACGCGTATATTTGGCTCATACGTATAAAATATGTATATTATACATTTTGATATAACGCGTAATTCAACGTATGTATTTAAATTCAAACTACGGGGCGTTATAACTGTACCCTCTCGAAGTACACGATGTCCCAGTAATATCTGAATTCCTAACAGTTTTTTCTAAATGACCTTCCTGGTCTACCTCCGGTTAGGAAATTCGATTTTGAGATCAAATTCATACCTGGGACCGGGGCTATCTCAATTCCACCATACAGAATATCCAATGTCGAGCTAGTCGAGTTGGACAAACAACTGAAGGAATTGGAGAGTAATGGCTTCATTAGAAAAAGTTCATCACCTTGGGGCGTTCCGGTTCTGTTTGTTCACAAAAAGGATGGTTCGTTACGACTTTGCATCGACTATCGCAAGTTGAATAACGTTACCATTAAGAATAGATACCCATTGCCCAGGATCGATGACTTGTTCGACCAACTTAGAGATGTCAAGTACTTCTCTAAGATTGATTTACGATCTGGTTATCATCAACTCTGGATCAGAGAGTCGGATATTACTAAAACGGCTTTCAGAACTCGGTATGGTCATTACGAGTTCTTGGTCATGTCGTTCGGTCTAACTAATGCACCTGCTGCGTTCATGGATTTGATGAACCGCATCTTCAGGTTATATTTAGATCGATTCGTGGTGGTCTTCGTAGATGATATCTTGATATATTCCTCAACCGAGGAAGACCATAAGATACATCTGAGGATTGTCCTCCAGACCTTAAGAAGCCATCAGTTGTGTGCAAAGTTGAGTAAGTGCGAATTTTGGGCAAAGCGAGTTCAATTCCTAGGTCATGTGGTTTCAAGCAATGGCATTAAGGTGAATCCTTTTAAGGTTGAAGCAGTTTTAAATTGGAAGCAGCCTACCACCGTTACTCAAAGATTTGCTGAATCTATGACCAAGCTCACTCGGAAAGACGTACGATTCATTTGGAATCCCGCCTGTGAATCATCATTTCAGGAATTGAAGAAGCGTCTCACAATAGCATCGGTACTAATCACTCCATGAAATGAAGTTGGATTTTCACTATACACCGACGCCTCTCTTCAAGGCTTAGGTGCAGTACTAATGCAAGAATGCCAAGTTTTTGCATATGCTTCAAGGTAACTGAATATTCATGAGGGTAATTACCCAACACATGACTTGGAACTTACAACTGTCGTATTAGCACTAAAGTTATGGCGTCATTACCTATACGGTGAACGGTTTGAGGTCTTCTCAGATCACAGGAGTCTTAAGTACATCTACACTCAGAGAGATCTAAACCTCCGCCAAAGGCGATGGTTGGAATTCTTGAAAGATTATGACTTTCAACTCTAGTACCTTCCCGGTAAGACCAATGTTGTCGCAGATGCCCTGAGTAGAAAATCATATGTTGTTTGTACTCTTAACTTTGAGACGGGGAAGTTGGCTACAAAGATGGAGAATTTTAACCTACAACTGATTGAGGAGGGAGGAAGATCACGACTCTCTCAATTATCAGCCAACTCTGAGCTGGTTCGAAAGATTTCAGCAGCTCAGGCCAATGACCCTATGTTAATGGAGAAACGAGAACTTCTACTCAGCGAACAGGACCTTCCTCACTGGTCGGTCTCTGAAGACGGGGCCGTGTTTTATAAAAAACGTCTCTGTCTGCCGAACGATCCTGAGGTTCGAAAAGAAGTGCTCACTGAAATACATTGTTCGAGGTTCGCTATGCATCCTAGGGGAGACAAAATGTACAAGGATGTCAAGCGACAATTCTAGTTTTCTGGAATGAAGAAGGCTATTGCAGACTTCGTTGCAAGATGTTTTGTTTGCTAGCAAGTAAAGGCAGACGCAGACTTCCCTCTGGACTTCTCCAGCTTTTACCTATTGGAGAATGGAAGTGGGAGAACATTGCAATGAATTTTGTTACGGCCTTGCCTCGAAATAATAAAGGGCAAGATGCAATCTGGGTTATCATTGATAGACTTACAAAGTCTGCACACTTTTTGCCAATAAGGTTCACGGATAACCCCGCCAAGCTTGCAGAATTGTATGAAAGAGATATCGTAAGCCTCCATGGCATACCACTCACGTTCGTCTATGATCGAGATCCTCGATTCACATCAAAGTTTTGGCAAAACTTCTAGAGTAGAATGGGCTCCAGGATCACCATGAGCACAACCTTTCACCCTCAGACTGATAGGCAGTCAGAGCGTCTTATCCAGATCTTGGAAGATATGTTACGGTGCTACATTTTGGATTTTCATGACGGATGGGCAAAACACTTACATTTGGTTGAGTTTGCATACAACAACAGCTACCAAACCAGTATCGGCATGGCACCGTACAAGGCTCTCTATGGTTGCCTTCGCAGATCTCAGGTATGTTGGTTAGATATGGCAAATCAACTGCAGTTGGGGCCTAAACTAGTTCAAGAGACTTCTGAGAAGATCACACTAGTAAAGGAACGACTTTGTGTAGCACAAAGTTGACAGAAGAGCTATGCTGACAAGCGGAGACAACCTCTAGAATTTGATAAGGAGGACTTGGTTTTTCTAAAAGTTCAGCTTACAAGAGGTGTCAAACATTTTGGGATCAAAGGAAAGCTCTCCCCATGGTATATCGGTCCATTTCAGATCTTTGAATGTATTGGTAAACTGGCCCATCGTCTATCCCTTCCATCGTCCATGTCTAAGGTTCATGACGTTTTTCACGTATCTATGCTTCGAAAGTATTGTCTTGATCATTCGCATATCATCCCTCTGGTCAAGGTTCGGGTTGAAGAAGGAAACAAGTATCAGGAAAGAGCGATACATATTCTAGATAGAAAAACTCAAGAACTAAGACGATGTAGCATACCACTTGTGAAGGTGCTCTGGGATCACCACAGAGTTGAGGAAGTAACATGGGAACTAGAAGAAATAATTAAATTGAAATACCCTGAATTGTTTTATAGTTAATAATTGATGATGTGATACATTGTACTTTTTCACTTATTAATAAAATGATGGAACTTTGTTTACAATATCTTAATACATCGTTTCACTTAAATAACTATGCAGATGTCTGAAAATAGTACCGATGGAGGTAGTGATACACACACAACGGCCTCTTTGGCAACCTGTGGCGAATTCTTCAGGATCTAAGTCAAGCCACAACTATTTTGCATCCCCAACTCTATTGCCCCACAGATCCATATCACCAGAGCGTGCATGGCTTTTTCGTAACAGTTTTGCCCATAACAATCATGTGCCCTCATCCTGGCAGGATCTTCTACCCAAATTGCCAGGTGGGCGGATTCGTGCAACAGCATGAAAAAGCATTCTGCCGCTCAACCTACCGCCCCTGAAATGATGCAACCAGCAAAGCCATACACCACCATCTGTTAGACAAAGGTCGAAACCTTCTGAGGACAAGTCCGACTCGGTTTGCTCTTCATTGTTTGATGATGTTGAGGATTCCACAGGCAACAGGGCTATTCAGGGACCTTATAGACACCACCCTGAACTAGCAAGTGATGAAGACGACGTTGAATCTCACGCTGACAATAATCATCACTACACGGACTGAATTTCGAGGGCGAAATCCTTTTAAGGAAGGTAGAGTGTAATACCCTAAGATTGCACAAAAAAAACATTAACTTCAGGCAGCCCTGCTGAAGGTTCGAGCATCCTTTTTTCTATAAAAGGAGGGTTCCCCCATCATTTTCACACCAATCCAACTCTCTCCTCTTATTGAAAAATTTCTCTTTTTTTTCTCTTTCTTTTGAGACTCTCTTCGTGGTGTAACGCAGTTCTGCCAAAGGAAGACGCCAGTTCAAGAAGGAGTTGTTATCTGAAGGTGGCGAACGAAACATAGGTTTGCGTGTCTGACTTTTATTAAAGTTTACATTCATTTATTATTATGTCTACTATTTATTTACACAACATTATTGCGTATAATGTTCATACTTGTCATATATATGCCTGTATATTTGGAATTCATGTATTATACTATTGAGATATCGGATTAGTGGTCAATTTGGCTCAACCAAACTCAGTTTTGTTCTCAGTAACTTTAAATAGTAAACGGGAGGCAGCGTGCTGCTCTAGACGATTGGTATTCAAGTAGACCTCGTGTCTAACTTCTCAAGCTGGAGACAGATTTGGTTGGTCTTATTTGAAAGCTATCAGCTTGTACAAATAATATTGAATGTCGTAAATGTGCACGTAGTGATACCGATCCTGATAAGGATCACCAGACGTTGTCAAATTATGTCTAATGTTAGTAAAGACCGGACCTGTTCATGCATTAATATCATACATAAGCACCACCCAGGGACGTATGTGGTTTGTGATTCATAGAATAGTTAGAAGCAATGCTTACTATTATTGATATTTCTCTAGAGAGGGACGCACAATGAGAACCCAGGTTTACCTGGGGAGGGACATTTGTACGTGAATCCAAGGCGTCGTTCCTGATAAGGGACGTACAATGAGAACCCGACTACTCCTGGGAAGGGACGTCTGTACGTGAACTCAAGCGACGTACAATCATGGAACCAATAGGAGACGGTGTCATGCATACATACATCTTGTATTGATTATGATGCTCTGATGTGTATTTATGATATTTGATTATGAAGTTTGTTTTATTAATTGTCATATTCACGAACTATTTTACCCGCTAAGCGTGTAGCTCACCCCGTTGTTATCTAATTTTTTCTCAGGAGATTAAAGTGGACTGGGTGGAGGTTTTTGGGCCCATATTTTGTAACCCTTTGTTTATTTATTAGGAATTTTAGTATAATGTTCCCTTTTTCTATTTTATCTACAAGAATATATTCTAAAATTAATAAAATTAGACTTGTACATTATTGTATTCTTGTGCATTCGAATATTATTATAATGCATTCACACCCCGTTTGTGAGTATTTTGACGATTTAGGTGTGTCTAAGCAGAATATGACAATCGTCATACAAAAATATCCAATTTTTAATCATTAGGTCTAAGGTGACAACTCATCTCATAACGAGCAATCGTTACACAAGAGTCGTCTTTTACTGACTGAGAAGCCTAAGACGGCAGCTCGCCCAAACCGAGTTGTCGTCCGCTTTCTGCTTATTCGTCGTTTTTGCTAAGTTGGTCGGGCTGAGCTTTCGCCCTTTGGTTTCCTGTATTTTGGATGTCATTCGTCATTTACGTCACACCGCTAACTCAGCTCAGGAGTGCCAGCTCAGTTGGACCGCACAAATGGTCCAAGTATACTTGAATAGCATCATTATCACCATAATAAATTATCAATTCAAAAAAATTAGGCGTGGGCCAAGTGAGATAATGTTTGTCTCACACATATGCCTGTCGGAAGCTACCAATAATTGAATAACGGCTATCATCTAACTATTGCCACTTTCTTAATCAAGACAAGTTGCATTTGAAAAGAGATTGAAATGCCATTAAGAATGGATAACAATAGCTGAGATTAGAACTTTGTTTCTTCCACACTTAATTTTCTTTTATATTGACTTGGCTTTTGATAAAGCAAAGTAGAATTTAGTGACCTTATGCTTAGAAACAAACTTAAAAATGTCGTTGGATTGTTTAAAATGTGTTTGCTTCCTGATTTAAAAACTAAAATATAATTAAAAAAGATAAAATTTTAAAAAATAATTTTTTATAATTTTTTAAAAATAATATATTTTCTTTATAAATTTTAAAAAATTATTTTTAGGTTTCAACCAACAAAATTCATTTTCAATGTTTTCAAATTTTTGGAATCTGAAAATTATATACGAATTACAAGCTAAACGCAATTTCAACAACCTTCAAAGTTTATTAAAACAATGCCTTCCTTTGCATCTACTTTTTCATGACATATAATAATTTTTTGTCCTTAGTTTAACAAGGTTTGGATATTGATAAACACCAACATGGTCTGTAATTTTAAGTAGGAATATAGTCACCAAAAATTTTAAAACAATATACTTAAGAGAGAGAAATAGATTGATTGATGAAGCTGATTTCATGTAGTTTTTTTTTTTTGTTAATTTATGGTTTTTGTTAATTTATGGTATTTGTCACATTAGATCATAATATACATACAAATCATTTTAAATTAATAAATCAAAGATAAATATAGTTTCAGCTATTAATACATAAACAAATGATCACATTAAAGCCTAATAATGCCACAACAAGCCTCAATATATGGTTATAATAACTTCTTACCTTATATAAGGCTCAAAAGATTTGAACTCTCCACTTCATATAAAAGTAAAAAGGTAAATACCTAGCTACTTGTCATTGATGATTCCGAGTAGTTAAGAAATATTAAAATTTGTTAAGTTTAATTGAGTTAATTTTTTTTTATCTTTTTTTTGACAACTAAGTGGTGGTATCTGAACATTTGGTTCAAAACCGACCCCTTGGCGATTTGAGCGGGAGACACCCCAATGGCCAATAGTGATAAGGCAAGAGTCGAACTCGTAACCTTGTTTCCTGGAACGAGAGCCTCGTACCACTTAGTCAAGGTTAGTTTATTTGAGTTGAATTTGATGTTATTACTTTCAAAGGATTTAAAAAAATAAGAAACTAAGGCAACACTCATTTACAGACATATATATACACACACACATATGGCCCATGTGTTGAACGTTAGTTTCATGTGTTCTCACAATTTCAACCATATCTCTATATCCTTACAATCTCAAACATATTTTGGACAGCTAGCCAAATGGAAATAACTTTATTAATTTTGCTGGCACTTCAATTCCGGCAGAAAATCTGCCAAATATTCCCTCAAAATGAGTAGTACATCCTATACTCTCTTACTCTCTCAAACCAAAATAGTGTCCTGAAATGGGTGCTCGCCACGTGTTCACTGGGCCCAGCAACACCTCCGATAGCTCAAACGCAGGTGCGCATTACCACACAGCATCATCTACACAACTTGTAGTAGAAGAGTTAGTTTGGTTTTATCGTTATCTCGTATTAGATGCTGGCTTGCGAGAAATTGGGGATTTGAAAAAGTACATATAATAAAGTACTGTTTGTAGCAAAAAAAGAGAAAGAGTAGCGATTATTATTAGTTTCTTGAATTGATCTTGTTTTTTTGGTTTTCTTCGGAAATTCGTTGTGATTTTTTGAACAGAGAGCGGAAATTGCGGAGCTTTCGGTAGACTCAAATGGTGTCTAGGGTTTCGGATCCATGTTCTGTTCGTGCCCACTTTAGTTTAACGCGGTAACCGATTTTTCTAAACCGTGTGATGATCTTTTTAAGGTTCTCTGTGGATTTGTTGTTACGTGATTTATTGGCGGATTTAATTGTTGTTTTCTGTGTTGGAGGTTTTGGTTTCCATAGGTTTTGGATCAGTTTATTGTGCTTGGTAAGTGTGTTGAAGTTGAGGTTGAATTGTGAGAGTTTTGTGAATGTAGTGGATTAGGGTTTGAAGTGGTGCTTGTTCACTTGGTTTATGCAAAATTTAATCTTTGTATGTTTAAAATCTCTTGATTGATTGTCTTTTTTATTTTATTTTTTGAATTTTTGTGCTTATGTGGAGCAATAATATGTTTGGATGCCTGATATGATTCCTCATTGCTGCAGAATGGAAGAAATTGAGAGCTTTTAGAGGTGACATTGTGGAGGATCTTAGTAGTTTTTGATTGTGGAATTGAGAATTTTACTTATTAGAGATAAGGAGAGAGTTGAGGTTCATGTGAGAGTTCCTTTGAAATTACTGGGAACAGTGGCTGATCTTTATTTGTAGAAGCAGTTATGGATTCAGCACGGAGTTGGTTTCAAAAGTTTCAACAACGAGATAAATTTCGGGCTTCGAGTAAGAAAAAGAACACACCGAATAATGGAAAAGAAGGATCGAAGCAAAATACAAATGATGAAATGCCTTCGAATGTGACAAAGCAAAAGGTTGCTGCAGCAAAACAGTACATTGAAAACCATTACAAGGAACAAATGAAAAATTTGCAGGAGAGAAAGGAGCGGTATGGCTTTCAGTCTTCTATGTATTTTACTAGTTTATGGTATTTTCTGCCATATACTTTTATTCAAGGTTAATTCCATGTTTTTTCATGAGATCATGTTCTTTGCAGATAATGCATTTACATATATATTCTTATTTACAGTTTTTTTAATACCTTTCGTAGGTATATGTTAATTTCTTGGTGTCTTTAGTGTGAAAACATTCGGACAGTTTTATGTAGATCTTGTATTCTTATTTATGTCCATTTTGTGCTTATACAATTTAAAAAAAAATCAGTCATGACTTTTTTTTCCTTTTACTCAAGCTCAGATGAGAATATTTATTTTATGAGAGCCTAGAGATGGATGTTATTGGGGGGTCACTGGTTCCTCTGGACATGAGTGCTCTGTTTGGGCATTGAGATGAAAGCTTCTAAATGTATTCTTTACCATGTTGCAAAGGAAATCAGAAAATTGAATTCATATTGCGTAGCCAACGAAATTGTTAATAATGAGCATTTGTGTATCCTCCCTGAAGGGAATTTTGCTAATTTATAAAATCTATTGCAACAACCCGTCCATGGATTTTATCTACCTAGGTCAGTTACCAGTGTTGTCTGCACAGTTGCTGTTGACGAATGGTAATCACTATGAGCATCTCATATTTGCTGTGGAACAACTGCTTCCACTGGAGTTAGTTGTAAAATATTGTAATATGTAATATAACCAGGCGAAGAAGTTAAAAGTGATGCTTGTGACATGCTCAAGGGGATTTGATTTTGATCCACCATTTCTACTTAAGGGAGTTTTTATTGTGAGGAGTTTTGATTAGCTTACTTTTAGCATTCGATCCATCATATGAATGGATCTATTGAAACCTGGACATCCTTATTTATGGAGGGAGTTTTAGGTTAAGTGATGGGTTCAGAGGCTAGACAATTGTTGATGTGGGTAGCCTGTAGAAGTGGCTTGGGAAATCGCTTTCGCTGAAAATCAGATTATACAAATGCAAAAGCCTTTGGACAAGTTGAAGGATAGTTTAGGGTTGAGGAAGAGTAAGGACTAGGGATAAAGATGAAACATGTCTCGATGAGTTCTTTTGTGGGGCGCCTAGTAGACAGAAGGTCGAGGAAGATGTTTCAAAGATGCTCAAATTATTTTCTTAGGCTAACTGCTTGTATATGATTCTATATGATGTCAAAGTTAAAGATAGCTTGTAGAATATGTTATAGAAAATTACTTCATATTTGTGTCTTTTCTCCTTGTTGAACTTGGCTTTGGTGCTTGTTTCGGGAGTTGTTTTCAATGTCTATACATTGTAGTATACTTGGAGGTGACTCGAGCAGTTATTTTTTGGGATCCTCAAATCTGGATCCACACTACACTCTAAATTGGGAAAAAATGGGACTTTCATATCTTTACGTTCATGGTCAATCTGGATGACCTTGTAGCACCCAATAGGTGCTTCTTTTTGAGAAAATAAAAAGAAAAAATGGAAACTTGGTGTTGCTAAACCAGATTGTTTTTCACATTTTAGATTTTTTGGCTGGCAAAGTTGTATGTCTCATTAGTCTTTGTGCGATTGCCAGTTTTGTCATGTGATCAATATGCTAATTAGTAATGGTTCTGATGGTCTGTTGTATTATGATTGAAGTTTTAAATTTAACCATTGAAAAGTTGTCTGTTTCAAAAAAAAAAAGATATGCAATGTAAAAGTTTATTAAATCTTTTTATGAAAGCAATAAAAAACAACAGTTGAATCAGGAAAGCATTTTGAAACTAATTCAATCTTGTATCTAATAAATTCATTAAAGCATTAAAATTACTTCAATAATTTGGTTATAACAATTTTATGAAAGAAATTTGAAATGAACTAATTTAACCATGTTGTTACCTGATATTTCCTCTCTCTTGACTTGACAAATTTTGACTCCCAGAAAAGGCATGTTTTTTTGTTAATTTGTCAACGTATGACGGAATAATTTTGGTGGATATAAAAGTTCAAATTACTTTAACTATAACATGAAATATGTTTATTTATTAATTCAAGGTGTACTGGATCTCGTATATAGTTGATTTGACTTTTTCTAAATGGATAACCGCATTCCTTATGGATTTCAATAACCCGCACAAGCTCCTTTTGGAAAGTGAGTTTGCATTTCATTTCATATATATTTTCTTTCAATTTATTATTTTCCTTAGGCGTAAGATTGTTGAATTTTTTATTCTTGATTTCTGCCATTTTGGGGAGAAGAGGTTGGGCTGTAAGGTAGTTGTTTGTTTTTTGTTTCAATAAGCAAACTTTGGCGACAGTCTCTGTTTAATAAATGTTTCAATAATTTGTACTATTTATTGAATCAGATTTCAAATTAAAAGTTAGTATATGCTCTATGAGAACTGAAATACAGATTGAAAAGTGCTAAAAGATTGAGTAGGAAAATGCTATTTGCTGATAATTAAGTAATAAATGTAGTCCATGATAGACTGGAGGATAATTAATAGTTGGAGAAGGCATCAATTAATATTGTTCGATGTGTGCCTAAAAAAAATATGGATGAATTTCAAATGTTTGTTTAGGTAAAAAAGGAAAAAGGTCTCGTAATAAGGTTTCAACATTGTCAAGTGGTCTTGGTAAATTCAAAAAATTCTTTTTGGGAAAAATGCTGATTTTCAACTAGATCCACTCAAAGCTTAAGAATGTGTGTTGCTACGAAGTTTATATTACTGTTTGCCTCCTGCCATCTTTGGAGTTGGGCCTATACCAATTGATTTTCTTGTGGTAAATAATATGCTTAATTTGGCTCATGTTTAAAATTTGTGTTTGTCTATTTGAATGCCGGATTAATTGAATTTTCACCATGTTCATGAACTGTTACCTATAACCATGGATAGGTGCGTAATTTCAATCATGCCACCACGAAGCTCCTTATTTGAGGAGGGTATGAACATATTAATATTACATTGTTAATGTCAATTACATCATGTCCTGTTTTAATGACCTATCCATTCTATGATGATATATATATATATATATATATATTTTTTTTTAATTTCTAAATAGTATCTGTATTATGTAGGACATGATTTGTTTGGGTATTATTGAGCTATATTTGGTATTGACATCAAGTTTTTAACCTTTTTCTTGTTGCACTGAAATGGATCTGTAGGGGGTCTTTGGAGGGTCTTGGAAAATAGTTGACAAATTTAAAAGCTTTCTACTATCTTATTACCCATGTTAAGTCCCAACTCTTAATTATCTCCATTTCCATGAAATGTTTTAATAATTGAACAGTCTCCTCTCCTCATTATACTCGTCCCGTGTATGACTGTTTTTTCTGTGTTCCAATAAAGCCAATCTCACAAATATAGAGAAATCTGGTTTTCTATATTTTTTTATTTTTCAAATTCCAAAAATGTTAGTTGTACTTTGTCTCGCCACTAAAATTGTTCTAATGCAATAAAGTTGTTCTTACATAGCCATTTTTCATCTTTACTTCTTAAGCAACAAGGCAATTCCCAAATAAAAAGCACATGTAAAATAGCAATCATGAGTTGGTGCTTGGTGGTTAATTGTCTAAAATACACCCTTTTTACTAATCTATAGTAGAATTATAATGGTGCTGTATGTTATTGTCTACCAAGTTTTTCGTCTATTCCAATTAAATCATTAATTAGAATGGAAATTTATATCTGATTCTATTTCTTTAAGTATGCATGACTGAGTAAGTAAAATGGTTGAGTAACGAATGCAATGGCATGAATGCTTCAAATTGCATTCGTCAAGTGACAGGCATGTGGTGATGCTCATGCAATTCTATTAGTATTTATATGGGTTCATTATTCACATGTAAAGAATCATGATTTTATTTTATCTTGGATGATAGTCACATAGAGGAAAGTTGATTATGGACCATGTTTTCCTCATAGTAGAATTTTTTGGAATGCTGTAATTATTTAGTCCACTGATAAACGTTTGGCCCATCCCTGTGGGAAACTGCATGCAAACTCCTTCTAGTGATAAGCGGGTAAAAGTAGACCTTTTAACCAATTATCACTTGTAGTCTTTGTCAACGTATTGATCTTTCACCACCTAGTATGAGCATTTTTAATACTGAACTTGGTACAAATGTTCCAAGACTCTTATATAAAATATTGCTTTAACATTTTCTTGAATAACATCATCATGCTCTCTCTCTCTCGGAAAGTAATGTGGGGTGAATCGAATTAGACATGAACCTATGAACGGAATGATTCACATACATGATATGAATTGTGTATGTATGTATGCATGTCAAGATAAAAATTATAAATTTATGGTATTACCAAATATTGCATTGCCTAAGTTAAAGTTCTGAAGTGAACTAATGTTTTGTAAAGGATAATTTTACTTAGGAAGAGGATTATCCTTAAAAATATCTAGGTCATTCTAAATTTGTGGCCCTGATCAATGATTTTTTTTTAATAATAAAACAAAGAAGATATGTCATAATTGTACATCTCCCATACAATCTTTCACTAGGTTTGAATAGTGGGATAAACTGATTTAAAAAAAAGAACTTTTTTTATTGCTGAACTTATTTTAATAAAAAATTAGTTCACTCTTAAATTTCAAAAAGTTTAAATGGCCCCAGATCATGTCTAAAAAGTTCTACTTATTGATGACTAAGGTTTGAAAAAGATGAACTAGTTTTATATATGTGTGGTGGACTTAAGAGTGATTTTATAAATATATTAATTGTCTTAACTTTCTTCAGCAGCATTAAGAACTAAATGAGTACTTATTATATGTTATGATTTCTAAATTTCAAGTTTTAAACTACTAAAAACATAAACAAATAGAAAGTTAGCAAATGTGCTGCAAAAATATTAGGCTATTGCCACTTCTCACCATTTTTTAGTAATGCAAGTTGAAGTTAGAATAATTTTTCAACAGTTTTAAATTGTTACATTAATGCTTGTACTATTTTTAATGAACTTGAAGATATATTGAAGTCTTTAGATGAACGATGTTGGGGAATATAGTCTTTGTATAGATGAAATTATCCCCCGATCCATTCTCAAATTTGCAACATATTCAAATTGTTGCCAAATTAATGTAGAAGGATAAACAATTATTTTTCTTTCTACTCTTACCACATTGCCCTAGGTTATGAATCTTTGAATGGAACGTTACTAAATGATTTTCTTGTGAAGAACTCTTTTTCACCAAAAAATAGCTTATCTTAGTTTTTCTATCTAGGCCAAATTACTACAGCTTGTGATGAAAAGCTCTAAACAGTAACCACACACAAACGTATTTACATTTCTTTTTCTTTTTTTTAGTAGAAACAAATTTTATCATTATATCAAGTAAAAGTAAATTGAAAGTACATCCAAGGAGGCACCAGAAGTGCATTCAAACATTAAGTAAACCGGAAAACAAGATACCCAATTCTAACCATAAGCACTATAATTATAGCTGAAACAAACAACTACCCCAATCCAAAACCCAATCTGATAGCGTAGGACCTCTAAGAAGATAGGACGCGTGCACCCAAGAACTAGCCACGAACCTAATGTTCTCCCAAGTTTTACTTATCTCCTTATATCTCATTGAAAATTCTGTTGTTTCTTTCAAGCCAGATATGCCATAGTGTTGAAAAGGAAGCTATTAAGGCCACCTCTTTTGCTACACTAGAAGTTATGGAAGTATGGGACATAGACATGCACTCCATGAGACAATACGGTATGGAGAACCTTCCCCCCGAAAAGCTATGCCAATACTTCTACAAATCAACTGCCATTGGGCATTGTAGAAAAAGATGATCTGGGTTCTCCTCCGCCTGAAAGCATAAAACACAACACTGTAGAGACAAATACTTTAACTTTAGATGAAATATGAGTTTTCCAAATATTTGCCGCTAAGGTTTGAAGGGCTTCAACTAGTGATTTACATGAATATTCCCCATTAGGTTCTAGAATCCATTTGAATTTGTCTGGGTTATTTGATAGTTGACAATGTTGTAGGGTGGCTAGAAGGTTGACTATTTCCCCATGTTCCCTATATGTTAAGGCTCTCGAGAAGTGGAAGTTCCATGAGATAGGATTGGATGAAAATGTGTGGTTAGTGCTAATAAATTTTGATACCGGCTAGTTGTGGATTGTAGAAAGCCTATACAATCTTGGGAAGGATGATGCTAAAGAACACCCGCCAACCCATTTATCTTCCCAGAAGCAAAAGGTTTCCCCGTCTCCAAGCATAGGTCGAACATGCTCAGCAACCACCGCGGCCAAAGACCCAATGAACTTCCACGACCCTCTAAAAGAGAATCTTCCCCTACAACTTTCCCTATCATCTTGGTATAAAGCTGATGATCTCTCATACCGACTGACAATTACCCTCACCCATAAAGAATTTTGTTCATTCAACGTTCTCCATAACCATTTTTCGCATAGAGTCACATTCTTCGAAATGATATGCCCAATGCTGAGTCCCCCCTTTTCCACCGGTCTCTGGACATTCACCCATTTGATCAGACGGATTAAACCACTCTCCCCCTTACCCCCCCCCCCCCCCCCATAAAAAATTCTTGATCTTCTTCTCAATTCTTCGAGCCACTCCACAAGGAATTTTAAAGATTGACAGGAAGTACGTTGGGATAGCTTCTAGCACCGCCCTAATCAAAGCTAGCCTACCACCTTTAGACAAGAAAGCACGTTTCCATCCCTCCAATCTACGTGAAATGGTGGAGACCATAGGATCCCATAATTCTTTGGATTTAGGATTTCCCCCAATGGTAACCCGAAATATTTCATAGGCCAAACTCCCACCGAACACCCAATTGAATTAGCAAGACTTAGAATCACTTCGGGATCCATATTAACCCCCAACCATTTGGCATTTCGTCATGTTCACCTTCATCCCTGAAAACTCGCTGAAACAATGTAGAACCTTCAAAGCGTTGTTCACATTTTCTTCCTCACCTTGCAACATAAACAAGGTATCATCAGCATACTGTAGCAAAGAAACTTCAATTTTATCCTTTCCCACTTGAAAACCTTTCACCATATCAAACGTTCTCGCGTGGGACATCAATTTGGCAAGACCATCACCTACCAAGGTGAAGAGGGAAGGAGAGAGTGGATCGCCTTGAAGAAGACCCCTACTTGCTGCAAACTTCCCCCTTGGTCTGCCATTTATAACCACTGAATAGGTTACAGAAGTTACACAACCCATCATCCACTGAATCCATCGATCTCCAAAACCCTTATGTTGCATCACATGTCTAAGGAATCCCTAGTCTACTGTGTCATATGCCTTGGCAAAATCAACTTTAAACACTACACCTGCCTTGCCCCGTGCCCTGTAGTCTTCAATAGCTGCATTGGCCACTGGCACTGCATCTAGAATTTGAGACACAATGTTTGACTTTGACCATCTGTTATACAAAATAAGATGCCCAAACACAATCTATGAATTGTGCATCCCAATTGCTCACCACATCAGCTGGTATTTGTAGCTAGAACTTTGCTTATATAGATCTTGTTTAAAAGAGTAGAGTAGCACTTTCTAGGAGTTCCTCTTGATGTCCATGGTCATAGGCCTAGCTTATAAGAAGAGGGCCTTGCATAATGAGTTGAGCCCCCCAAAACACAGAAATAGGTATGTTTATATGTATAATTTACGAATCGTGTGAATGGCAGACCTTGACTTTTTTTACATATCATAATGAAATTTAGTATTGGGATTCTAGTAAAGAATCCAGGTTTTTTATTCCTTTGAATGAAATCCTAAATTGTAAGACTTGTAGATTTCAATCAAGATTCTTACAAATGCTTGGATATTAATCAAGATTGTAACAACAGCCAAACGGCATCTAGTAAATGCATTTGCAACGGTGTTGAAAATCCGGGCAGAGAGGAGAAAATTTTCTACAATTCCTCCATGTACGATCTAGCCATTTATTATACCATTTACTGGGGTTTTGTTAGAGTATTAAGCTGATCTTTGAGTCATTATATTGGCAATGACATCTATCAAAATAAATGCCATTATTTGGACTCCAACCTAATTGGGAAGGTTTTGTGCTTTATCAACTGTTGCGAACTGTTTTTAGCTGGTATCCTCTTTGACTGGCTATCTTTTGTGGTCTTATTGTGTTAAGGTGGTCTCTTACTGTAGAAGCATGTGAAAGTGATAAAACCTTGGAGCTTCCTGTATTTTTCAGTTTTACACAAACTGAATTCCATTGTTTTAACTTTTCAGATCTTGTTTTGTAGTCCGAGAAATTTCTTAATTTTTGAGCGAATTATGTCTTCCGTCTTAGTAAAATTTTGACCTTCATCAAACTTGTTTCTTTTTTGAGCTTATAGCTACGAGGAGACAACTCTTTCGGCTATTAGAATTTTTGGCTATTGTGAAACTGAATCTTCCTTGGGGGTTTGCTTTTGGATGTGTGGTGGTGAATGGGCAACTGATAGTAAAACTAATATCAATCCATCTCACTTTGTCAGCAGTCTGTTCAGTTATTGACTGATTATAATTATGTGGAATATCTTTTATTGACAAGATTCTTGCAAAGGAGGTAAAAAGACATGGTTAAAAGGGTTTTTTAACCTTATCAGAAATGCATATGAAAGGAAAGTTCATAAATTTTCCTTAATTAGGAAAATTAAATTTCATCTTATTTAGAGAGCTTCCTAATTAACTGATGACTCCAAGTTCGTAATTTAATCTTTCTGAATTTGAAAAATTCTGATTTAATTGAATGCTCCCAAGGAAATTATGACTGTTCTTTGAATATTGTTATTTTATTATCAAATTTATATGTAATCGACTTGATTCATCTTTTCAACTATACCAGCATGACATAATTTTTTTTGCATTTCATAAAAAAGGCAATTTTATTGATTGAACCTCAAATACATCTTCTGGATCCTTGGTTGTACAATTAAAGAGAAATTAAGATATAAGGCGTGTTTCATGACACCTAAGTTCAATTTCCTTAGATATTTTTCTTGTAGCCTGGAAGATAAATAAATTAAAATAGTATTTTGGACATCTAAGCGAGTTGCATACTTGCATATAACTTTGTATTACTTCGGAAATTCCTGCCTCCAATATTTCTTTTTCTTTTTCTTTATTTTTTTTAATGCAACTATTTGCACGAACTTGTCACCTTACATGCATAATACTATTTAAGCAGTGTTTGAACTTGTAGATCTGTTAAATAATGACCGGGTATCTCTTTGTTCTATTAGACGCAACATTCTGGAAAGGAAGTTGGCTGATGCTGATGTGTCTGAGGAGGAGCAAAACAACATACTGAAATACTTGGAGAAGAAGGAAACAGAATACATGCGTCTTCAGAGGCATAAGATGGGAGCTGATGATTTTGAGTTGCTGACAATGATAGGGAAGGGTGCATTTGGAGAGGTGTGTTTTCTCAACATAATATTTTATTTCTTTATTGTCCAAAGTTGTTCCACAGGCCCATGCGTCGCTTCCATTCTATTGCATTCATGCATTATTAATAAAATACTTGGAGAGAAACTTCAGCAACTAAAAAGTATACAAGAAGAATGTCTTCAGCATATGTAAATAAATGCATGAAGAAAATTTATTGATAAATGATCCATGTATGACTATTTTGGTGTGCTATTTGTGCTTTGATGTTGGAACTGAATTGACCGTGATTTTATGTATTTTCTTCTAACGTAACCTTGAAGATGTATAGAATAAATTGAACCTTCAGTTGAGGGAAGATTAACTTGCCTTCTCGGTCTTCTTGGCCTTCTTGGTCTTGAGGTTGCTCTTTGTGGATTTTTAACATCTTTTCCTTTTAGGAGTTCTCTCTTTTATTTTATTTTTCTTGAAAAAATTGAGATAGAAGGCATGCAAAGGCCTGGTTGGGGGTTGATTTATAGTCCTTGTTAGAAATTGAAAAGATTGGTAGAATAATATTTTTCCTTGATAATTGAATTTGTACAAAGACCCCCATATATACAATTTCTCTAGGACACCAAAAAGGAAATATTCCTTCTTACAACAGATCCTTGTGATTAGGGAACTCTCTAATTACTTCTAATTCTAAAATATTCATAACCCTATAGACAATATTCCTAATATGCGACATTCCTAAATTACATGGATTGTATTTTCCCTCACAGTCATGCCAACTTAGCCCTCGATAGAGCAGAGTGGAGGAAGCGGATTCATGTAGCCGACCCCATGTAGTTGGAAAAAGTCTTAGTTGAGCAAAAAAAGTATTTTCCTACAATCCTGAATTCTTTTTTCTCTGTTGGGTCTTTTTGAGCGATGCTTTTTCTTCTCTTGCACCATGTCTTCATTTGTGATTTCTGGATTAAAATGAAAAAAATACAATATACACTGCACATTTTTGGGTCTATTAACAATAAATAGGCTCTTAACCCTGACTGCCTATGGAATATAAAACTTTTGACAATGTATATGATTGATTTACCCAAATCAATGTATTGAGTCTTTTGACGCCAGAACATGGTGTTGCTTTCACCCAGTAGTCTCAGGTTTTCATCGCTTGTAATTCTTTTACCTGATAAATAGCATTATTTCCTTACATTGTTAATGATCTCTGTTCTGCAGGTAAGAGTTTCTAGAGAAAAGACAACCGGTCATGTTTATGCAATGAAGAAACTTAAGAAATCAGAAATGCTTCGAAGAGGACAGGTACGCTCCATCTGACATGTGAGAGTAGTTATTAGATTTTTTTCAATTTGCTTATATCCAGTTTGCTAGTGCAGGTTGAACATGTAAAAGCTGAAAGGAATTTACTTGCGGAGGTTGATAGCAATTGCATTGTCAAGCTTTATTGTTCTTTCCAAGATGAAGAATTTCTTTATCTAATTATGGAATATCTGCCTGGTGGAGATATGATGACCTTACTCATGAGGAAGGATACTTTGACTGAGGATGAAGCCAGATTTTATGTTGGGGAGACAGTTCTGGCTATTGAATCTATTCACAAACATAATTATATTCACAGGTAATGTCTATTATTTATGTCAATATTTATATGATTTAAAGGGTGGTACTATTGGATAACACTTGGATTATTAACCTTTTCTGTCATTATATTTGTACAGAGATATCAAACCTGACAATCTATTGCTTGATAAAGATGGACATATGAAGCTCTCAGATTTTGGATTATGCAAACCTTTAGACTGCAGTACAATCCAAGAGCAGGATTTTTCTGTCAGTAACAACACTAATGGGTCACTGCGGGGTGATGATCGTGCTTCTGCACCGAAGCGCACACAACAGGAGCAGTTGCAACATTGGCAAAGAAATAGGAGAATGCTGGTGATTTCCTAACCATAAGTAGAGTTTTTCAGTTTTCTTGAAGCATGTAGTTGTCTTATTCACCAATTTAATGATTTGGAACTAGAAATTCACTTTTCCCTGAAAACAGATGTCATCTACCAAAATTATAGGCTTATGGCAATTACAAATATCCAGGAATTTCATTTTTTCTATATTTGCCTTTAGTGGTTTTACTATTGTATGTATCATTCTATTAATGTTTCTTTGGATGCTGGTATTAATGTTATTTATTCATATATGTTGTTTGATACTCACAAAATTCAGTTTCAAGAACAATTTGGCTAGGTAAAGATTCAGAAAAAAGGCCAAAAATTAGCAACACTTGGAAAGAGACATGGTTTGTGAATGAATAAGTTAAAGAAATATGCAGAAAAGTGGCAAAGTTGAAACAACAACAACCAATGGAAAATTAATAACTATAAAAATTTATAATTCCACAAAATAATAACCTTTGAATTATTTCCTTTATTTTACATAAGCACTACAATTTATATGTATGATTGCAAATTTCCAATGACAATTGGTATCAACAAAAATAACATCCGATAGGATTGGATAGTTGAAAATCAGAATAAAGTCACTGGATTTTGTTATTGTGGTTATTTTTATATTATTTTGTTTACAATTAAATATGTTAAGTAGTTAGCAAGTCCCTGCTTTCCGTGGTGTCTGCTTGGGATTCTATCATATGTCAAAAATTTTAAATTGGAAATTTACAGGCTTATTCTACCGTTGGTACCCCTGACTATATAGCTCCAGAAGTTCTGTTGAAGAAGGGATATGGAATGGAATGTGATTGGTAATTCTTATGCCTTTTGAGAGATTATATAGCTCATCAGGTTTTATGCCTTTTTGGGTTTTTATTAAGTTTTTTTGTTTTTTTTTGTTTTTGTGGTCTCGCTCAAATATTGTTGTCTGCAGGTGGTCCCTAGGAGCTATTATGTATGAAATGCTTGTGGGATATCCACCTTTTTATTCTGATGAACCAATGTCAACATGTAGGAAGGTAAGATACTTTAGGGTATTTCAATCAACTTTCCTCTCCCCACACGCTTCTTTTTCCTTTGAAGCAGCATTGCACATAAGAGCATATAATCCTGCATCATCGTAGGCTATCATTGGTTTTGTACTTGTTAGTTTTGTGTTCCATATGATGTGAAGAAGGCTGAGCTTGACTTTATCTAGGGATAGGGGAATTTAGTGGTGGGAGCATTTAAGTTTCTTGGTACGCAGCAAACAACTGAAGTCAGCCTCTCAGCAATTTGGCCTGCCGAGTATAGTTCCAAGCTTTTCAAGAACCTTGCTTACGACTATTTACTGATGATACCAATCCTAGATGTACTTCTTTAGTGTTGTTTGATGTTTCTATTCTGAAATCTCAAGTGATTTATGTAGTCAATAGTTGTTCATATTTCCTATTTATGTGGTGGAACATTAAAAGATAAAAAATTAGCAATGAATATATTCAATAAAATGGTTGGAGTAGCATCAATTGGATATAAAATGAGAGAGAACCGACTAAGATGGTTTAAATATATGCAACAAAGACTATAAGTTAAGAAGATTGACACATGCAATGATAGAGGCAGAATGCCTGAAATAACATAGATAGAGATATTTACGAAAGAAGTAGTCACTTGCAATGTTAAATTATTTCTAACAATAACTATAGACTCGGCCCTTGACAAGGTGGAGTGAAGTGGATTTATGTCGCTAACCCCATGTAATTGGGAAATTTGGGAAAAGCTTTATTGATTGGAATTGAATTGTTGTTATCTCTAGACTAAAACTGATTCAACCAGTGACAAGTAGCCTTCACGCACCTATATGCAAAAATATCATTTTCTTAAGGTTTGCTTCCATGATTACTCCTTTCACCTATGCAGATTGTTAATTGGAGAACTCATCTAAAGTTTCCTGAAGAGGCAAAATTATCTGCTGAAGCGAAGGATTTAATTAGTAAACTTTTATGTAATGTTGAGCAGAGGCTTGGAACAAAAGGAGCCGATGAAATAAAGGTGTTGTGTGGTGTGTTCCATTCTATGTTCTTGAATTTTCATGCAATATATATTTACAGACAGAGGATTTACCTGGACAGTCTTTGTGCAATTATAGGCTCATCCATGGTTTAAAGGTGTCGAATGGGACAAACTATATCAGATGAAAGCTGCTTTTATCCCAGAGGTGAATGATGAGCTGGACACTCAAAACTTTGAGAAGTTTGAAGAGGTATCAATATTATCTGTCATTCAATAATTATTCATATCTGTTTTCTCTACAGACTTTTAGTTTCCTAATTTTTGTTTCTTTTGCTTCTTTTATGGGTTGGTGCTGCAGATTGACAACCAGATCCAAACTTCATCCAAATCAGGTCCATGGAGAAAGGCAAGTTTACTTCATCCAAACTTTTTGTTCATGCTTATGTTGTCATTTCCTGATGTTTAAGGAAAACATTCCTCAATAATCTTGTCTAAAGTTGCATTAAAAGAATGCATTTGTCCTCCTCCCCTGAATACCCCTTCCTTTAACCCTGAAAAAAATCAACTAGGTAAAAATCCCCTTATGATTTTAAAGTGTATGTTTGCATATATCAGGTGCAATAACATAATTGAGAGTTATAATTATTAGTGACTCCACTACCTCTGACACTTTTATGTAATAATCAAATATTTATATGGTCTGAGCCTGAAGTTTCATCCACTAGATGGCTTGTGGTAAAGTTCTTGAGTTGTTTTGGCTGGAGGATTTCATCAATTAGCTAGTGGGATTCAGATCAGACAAAGCATTAAGTCTTAATTTTGTCAACCGTAGTTAAAATTGTGGGCAGTCTTCTGCAAGTTGTCTTTTAGTACCAGATGCCATGAGACAGTTATGCTTTTGATAGTTATATATGCTGACTTGGCAATAAGTAAATCAGATTGTACCTTTGTGGACCCAACTGCTCATGTTATAAACTGAGAAAAGGGATCTTGATTTTTGATGCTGCTTTATACTCCTGCTAATGTCTTCAGTTTCGTGGCTAAATGTTGCTACTGGCTTTCTTTCTTTTGCTTTTTCAGATGCTCTCATCCAAGGACATCAACTTTGTGGGTTACACATACAAGAACTTTGAAATTGTGAATGATCATCAAGTGCCTGGAATAGGTAAAGTCTTCTCCCACTGTAGAAATTCTGTATGTCAAAGTATTTGGTGTCTCTTGGTTTAACCAGTTAGATGATGAGTACAATTTGCAAGTCCTGGTAGCTTTTTTCCCAAGCATACCTAGTTCTTTTTTTTTTTGGAGACTGTCAATTTGGTGTCTTCATTATCAGTAACAGGTCTCTTTTGTGTATCTATTGCAGCTGAGCTCAAGAAGAAGAGTCCCAAAACAAAAAGGCCATCCATCAAGTCTCTGTTTGGTAAGCTTTTTTCTCTGCCACTTGTGTATTGTCTATGACTTGCATTTTTTTCTTCCTGATGGTTAGAGCATTTTCTTCTTCCTGATTAACACGTGCAATAAAAGATGTTAATTTGACTCAATAGCCAACATTCCACCCATTTAAGAAGAATTGTGGTGTTTTATCATTTTCTTCCCTTCTTTCTACACATGAATTTGTATTCACCACAATCAAGCTACATGTTTTAAGGCATGACATTCAGTGTATCATTTTCTAGTGCTTCAATCATTGAGAAGCTGCTAGCCATGGTTATAACATGTTGTCCTTTCATGTTGGACACTAGTTTGTGTGGTGCTTTTCCTGGAGTTGTCATGCCACAGACAAAGCTTTTCTCTATACCACCATGATAATATACACTAGAAAAACTTCTATTGGTAAACAATTTGTATACGTGTGACAAACGTAAATTTTATAAAGTTTTGTGGTTTTTTTTTAGTGTATGCATGTGTTATCATAAATTAGAAAAATGTGATAAATTCCTTACAATATACTTCCTTTCTTGTGTATTATAATTTTATTTAGAGCATGCTCCATATGTGACAAATTGAAACTTTGAGAACAACTTAGGTATAATTTGAGTTTCAGATATCTGCCCTTAGTCCTAAATGTTACCATCCATGGATCTATATTGGATCAAAATTTATTTGCTATTATCTGAGCACCTTATTCAGTTTTTTCCTGACACCGTCATGACTTCATTGCATTCTGGTAGCGTTCCAATCATTCCTACTGCCAGATTGATTCATTGCCAATTTCTAGCGATAAACAATATTTCTTTACTCTGATTACAATGATTTGTGCTGCTTCACACCTCTCAAACATATTTGTACTATTACACCACCCATTTTTCATTTCTTTTATAATCGCGCTTGCTGACATGTTTACAGATAGCGAATCAGATAGTGTTAATCAGCCTGTTCAAGGGAGCTTTCTCAACCTCTTGCCTCCCCAGCTAGAAGTCTCCAAGCACCAAGACAAGTCCCCTTGAAAAATAGCTATGATCTCTATACCTGCATAGCATCCAAAGCTGGGAAGGAGCTATAATTAAAATCAAATGAGTTTTTTTTTTTTTAAGTGATATTCTTTTCTTGTTTATATATTGGTGGTCCTCTTGAGGGGTATGTGGGGTGGGAATGGTGGCAGCAGCTTAGAGTGCTGAAGCCATTGAAGAGGGCAAAGGCCCAAAGACAGAGGTGGGTGTCAGATTTAACCAATGGGAGTTGTCGGTTCAGTCAGTATCTTTGTAAAAATTTCTTACTGAGATTAACAAATATAAATTCATTTGTTTTATGTTTGTAAAAATCTTTCCATTTTACATTTGCCCTTGTTGCATTGCCTCATTCATCTGTGTTTTATTCAATCATATAATAGCTATTATCATACCAAGCTTGGTTATTTTATGAATTATTATTATTTTGTTATATTAACAGTATTATTCATAATAGAAAAAGAGAGCAAAAAAAAAAAAAGAATATTTTTATTTTTACATATATTATAAGAAGAGAAAATTAAAAGTTTTAAAAAATAAATCTAAAAATAAAAGGGGCATTTCAATTTTTTTTGTAGGTTATGATAGTGTTTTGGTTGACAAGCAAAACTAAAATAAAGATACAGATGGCTCTTAATAGATGTCAAAATTTTAGAAATAAGAATAAAATATATTTTTATGAAACAATGGTAAGAATATTTTTTATTATTTAAAACTAGGAATAAGGCTTACACATTTGAAGTGGAAGGATGAAATAAAAATTCAGATCACAACTAAAATAAACTTGAGTAAAAATAAGTGGAGACAATTAAATTACTACATTATTATTATTATTATTACATTAAAACAAATTTTAAATAAAAATGTTAATTTTATTTTTTGATAGAATTATAGGATAATGAAAATATTAATGATTTTTTTTAAATAAAAATATTAATGAATTATAGGATAATATGGTAACAATGGCAAAAATATAAAACTATGAGCACTCCAGGAATAATATGTTGTTTTCAAAAAAAAAAATAAAAAAGAATAATATGTTAGATAACATTGGTTGCTGATATAGATGTTAAGAAATAGAAACATGTTTTTATGTATTTTTATGATTTTAATTAATAATTGTTAAATCAGTCAAATGAAAAGAAAAATATATAAACCTCCTAGAGGTTCCAGTAATTATTGAAAACATCTCTATTAGTTAACCCCAACTTTATATATTAAAATATTTGCTAAGTTTAAAAATAATAAATTAAATAATTATATAGGTATTTTAAAATTAAACAAATCTTTTCAATTATAGACCATTCTTTACATGAAGTAATTTTAAATCATTACTTCATAAAAAATCAAAATCATGAATATTCATGTAAAATAATAAAGTTATATTTAGTGTCAAAAATAATGTGTATTTTCAAATGCATTTGTAAAATTATTCAATATATTATTTTGAATTTAATAAATATTTTTTTATCATATAAAATTGAAGTGATAATATAGGTATTAAAACTTAATTAATATTCTTATTAAGTTAGAGATTAGCATGGGTGCACGTGTATTGCACTTAATTTTTATTAAATACAAACTAAAAAATAACTAGAAATTTAAGCTTTTAGTAAAGAATAAAATTTAAAATTATGAGATTATAGCTAATTTTTAAAAGATACAGTATCTATATATTTTAAGGACTTTGTATTATTATATATCTATACTATTTTAATGTCAAAAGTCTACCATCCTTCATTAATAATTAAGATGATAAAATGGTTAGAGTTTGTACTCAAGATCCATAAATACATGAGTTCAAGGTTTGTTACCTAATAAGGTAGATGATGTTACTCTCTTCTCTCGTTAAGGCTTATCCTTATTGATTAGTTGGTAGGGAAGCTCCCAAATGATTACTTTTGATATTTTTCTAAAATTACCCCTCAAACCTTGAATGTTGGTTTCAATTTTAAATTATTATTTTATTGATGCAATAGGTATTAAAGTAATTTAACAATTTAAAACCATAATCTCTTCTCTCAAATTTGTATTTCTTAATTTGCCCTTATAATATTTTAATTATTTTATTTTTTATTTCTAATAAGCAGGGCAATTTTATCTTTCTAATTTTAATATATATATATAGATATTTTCTTTTTTTGGTAACCAATGACAGGTACGAAGATGGGGTTGACCTTATATCCAGATTCAGGTAGCGCATATTATATTTATGTACATTAATTATACATCTGAAGAATACTATCATCGTACCTATATCAACGCCAAAACTTAAAAGTATTTTTGCAGATGAGACTCGAGACATAGAGTTGCCTACTTCGTCAAAGGCGTATGAGGTTATTCAAACCCTGACTTTGCTTAGGTGTTGAGGACATGTTACCAGGTGAGCGCATCCTTGGGGCAAATAATATTTTTTTCAACAAACTAATAAGAATACCAAAAACATTTTATAAAACTTAAAACTAGTTTTTATATATAAATAAGGTTCACATCCACTGCCACTAGCATGGTCTTGATATTTTACAAAAGCAGGGGGAGTCGGTAATAATTTATAAAAGCTGAGAGGTAGGTTTATGAAAACTCCTCTACAAAGGGAAAGGGGCAAAGACCAAGTGAGTTAAGAAAGAACACGAGCGGGAGGCGCCAGAACACACACACGGAGAGAGAGAGAGAAATCCAAAGGTAAGAATCGTTTTATTACCATCTTGCAATTTTCTTCTTGATCGAAATGATTTTACTTCTTGCATTTTGTTTTTAAATTTTTTATTTATTTTTGATAAGATTTGTTTCATATTGATAAATATGGAAGGGAGGGTTTGGGTTATTCAGTTATTCTTTTAGTGTTTTTGTGGTGATTTTGGAGATGTGAATGAGAAATTGAAGATTAGCTTGATCTTAGTAGGCGTTATTGAATAGAATGATTGTTTGTTGAGTACATGAATGTGAATAGAATGATCCTGAATGCTATTGTTGATGTATGTAACTTATTTGATGAAATGCGTTAGAGGATTCCTTAGATTATTTGGTAAGAAAAACCTTCCTGTGGGTGGGTTTCAAAACTTGAGGCTGTGTTTTAGTTCATGATTTGAAAACTAAAATACAATCTAAAAAACAAAAAGAATTGTATTAATAAAAAACTATACAGAAAAATACACCCGGAATTAAGATCAAAACTGGACAAAATAGGATCGTTGCCTAAAAACGACATGCTTTCTTTGTAAATTTTGAAAAACTGTTTTCGGGTTTCAACCAACCAAATGCGTTTTCAATGTTTCCAAATTTTAGGATATTGAAATTAGGATGGAGGGGTGTGGGGAATTTCAGGTATAAACTGAGGCATGCAAGAACAAGATGGGGTTTTTACTGGATTATTGTTCATATTGAAGAAACGGATCAAATTTTATCAACTTTGATGGAGTTAGAATTGGCCCCTTCATAGTACAACTTTTATTAGCATTGTGATTACACCAGTGCTTAAAACAATTAGAGTAGACTTTCAACGATTGGCTTTAACGCTAGCTATGTATATGATGAAAAGCTTGTAAAATGGTGATAAAAATGCAGTATTAAGTGGCCCCTTATGATATATTTATTTAGTTAAGTATCCCTCTTTATGAAGGAGTAAATGAAGGCAAGAGACAACAAATTAAAGGTATTCTTCTTCATGTGTTGTTGGATTGCGTTATGACATTTTAATGACTTAATGTTCTTGAATTTTCTGATCTTGATGGAATATCTTAGATTTTTTTGAAGAACAATGATGTTGATGCAGTGTCTGGTTTCTCTAAATTTTGGTGCTTTCATATACCAAATGCATGCTAAATGAGTGTTAGTAGGAGTTGCTCATTAGGTGTTTGATGAAATGCTTTAATTACTTGTATAAATTGCCTAATGTGAAATGGATGGAAATTGCAAAATGGGCTTTGATGGAAAGTTTTGCATGACTTAGACCTTGTGAGTGAACTGTGAAGTAGCCTCTGAGAGCCCATTTGAAGCATGAGATAGAAGGAATTTTGATGCAAATAACTTAACCTAGAAATTCTCACTTGAAATCTGGAGCTTCAATGTCTTTATTGTTTTTGAGCCCAAAAAAAAAAGTTTTTATTGTTTTTAATATTTTCATTATCATTGAAATTGTAACTTGAATATTGTAATGGAGTCGGCCAAAGTTGGACCTTGTGCATGTGCAATCCGAGGGGGTCTTTGTGCCAGTAATGTAATTTCTTGCCCTTAAAATGATTGTTGTTCTGCCTTAGATAAATATGGAGACACTTAGCTTTTAAATGGATCTCATTTCCAGTAGTTTTTTCAATTATCTTTTATGTGATTTCCGATATTATAGTTGTCTTTCTAGCTTTCTTATTGGAAATTTTATATTCTTTAGAAAAACATAGGGCAAAGGAAGGAAATAGAATGAAGGAGAGAGACGAAGAGAGTTTAAACAATGGTCATGAACTGCACTGGTTATCTAACTTAAACTTATATTTAACCATGTTTCTGTAACTAAATGCCAAATGTACAATACAAATAACCGTTAGTTTCGTTATGTTTCTTCTTAGCCAAACTGAAATGGACAAACACTTAAGGAAACACAATCAGTTCAGTCAGTTCGGGCAGTTATTTCAAGTTTTATGGAAGAATAATTTTCTTTTGAGCTTTTGTTTTTTTATTTTTTTTATTTTATTTATTTATTTATTTATTTATTTATTTTTTTTTGGGGGGGGGGGGTTGTTTCCACGTTACATAAAGGTATGTTTGAAAATGAATTTTTTCTGAAGAACAAAATTTTAAAGTTGAAAGCTATTTTACGAATTGAAACAGAACTATGCAGACTTCCATTTTAAATGCTGTTGTGCGTGATTTATATATTAGTAATAGATGCTTATATGAATCAGGACTCCATCAGAACGGTTTCCTCAGTGAATTTAACCGTGGGAATAGTTGACTAAATGTGTATGCATTCATTTTAATATTGTGTGCTGTTTGGAATTCTCTTGTGTAAAGTTTTAAATGCAACCTCAGTGCAAGACTTTCGCTAAACACAAAGAATATAAAAGTTTCAGAGTTTTGTAGTATACCAAGCAGGGCCATCTAAAATGCCATTTCAAGTTTTTATTTGAAAGACAATGGCTTCTTGCATTTTTCTTTTCTGTTTGAATTTCAAAGTTTAATTTTCTACTTCATGACTAAACCTGCTCTTTTAATTCTTCATGTAGTTTTAGAAAATTTTGAAAGCAAAATTCCCTATGCTCAGATAATGCATTGAGCTGTTGAGCTGCTTTTGAAAGGCCTTAGGGCTATTTTTAGCTTTAATTTAGATTTTATAATGGGAACCTGTTTATTCCTCTTTTGCTGACTACAGAAAAGGATGATGCTTTTATTGTAACAATTATTGGTATATTTGTTCTTGTCCTTAACAACTGCACTTTGTTATGATAGGTTGAAGGAGATTACTTAAACTTTAATTACAAAAAGATACGAGAAAATGCAGGTAACCTATTTACTTTTTTTTTTTTTTGATAAAATAAGAAATCAGTTTATTTGTTCTATTTTTATGGTAACCTGAGCAAATTATTATTATTTTTTTGGTATTGCAATTTACATGTAGCATTATCTAGTTCTAAATCCCCACCCCACTCTTTTGTCTGCTTTTTGCCATGCGATAGTTGGTTTCTTAATTTTGTTGCATCTTAATGATTTTTGCAATGGAAGCTAAAGCTCTTGCCCATGAAGTCCTTTGCAATTTCCTTCTAGTATTGTTTTGGATCTACTTCTCCCACACTGGCACTTCAATAACTTACTAGAACTTATTATGAAATCGCAAATTGTTGTGTCATGGCATCGACGACGTTACTTTTGTTTCTTTCTGATATTGTAATTTGAGTTGCATGATAGAGCTCAGTACAAAAGTATGGAGACAATGTAATATAGTTTCCTGCTTCTTGATCCCAAATACATGGATAAAGGGCATACGCTGTGCACAAGATTTTCGCCATTTCAAGGTCTAGGAAAGGGATGATGTGATGTAGATTCGTCGCGGAAGCAAGAACGGAAATACACCAAGATAACCAAAATAAATCTATTGATTCGAATTCTTCAAAAAAATATCATATCATCTCTCCTAATGGCAAAAAGTCTTATTTATAACAAACTATCAAATAGAATCCTAAACTGACATAACTTCCAACTACTTAACTACGTGGGTTTAAGCCACCTAACGTGGGCCCACTAACAAAGACATGAAACAAAAATAGAAAACATAATAAAAATAAAAGACATGCTAAACACGTTATGCACGTGTTTCATGCGTCCTTGCATCAATCCCCCCAGCATGAGAAGAGCTCGTCCTCGAGATGGAGTTCTTGTACACATCATAAAAATCAGGATCAAGTCTCTGAAATCCAAGTACTCTCAGACAAAGGACGCCCACGCCACTTGACTAAATAGCGAGTATAGGTACCATGGCGAGTAGAGAACGAAAAAACATCTCGAACACCCTCAACACGATCAGAAGTAGAAGCAGGCACTGAGCTAGCATCGCTAGGTAAAGGTATAGGAGGAATCGCATCACCCACAAAAGGAGAAAGTCGCATAACATTAAAAGATCGAGAAATGCGCCACTCAGAAGGAATGTCAACCTCATTTGCATTATCACCATGACAAGCAACAATAGAAAAATGGCCATGACGCCACATCATCAACTTATGAGGAGATGATAGTTGTTCCTTTCGCAAATAAACCATCACCAAATCACCAACCTTGAAATGAACAAATCATCGATGAGCATTAGCATGAGTCTTATAAGAAGCGTATGACTTCCTAAGGCGACTACAAACATCCTCGTGGATAGACTTAATCTTGGAAGTAAACTCCTCTGCAAAAGCACACACCAGGAGAGTAGGTGGAATAGGGGCCAAGTCCACAACTGTAAGAGGTGAAGTACCGGTCACAATCATAAACGGTGATAAACCAGTAGACCGATTGACAAAGTTGTTATAAGCAAACTCTGCTCGTGTCAAAACAAACTCCCAAGACTTAGGCTTCCCCTCAATCAAGCATCGTAACAAATCTCCCAAGCTGCAATTGACGACTTCAGTCTGACCATCTGTTTGCGGGTGAAAAGCAGTAGAGAATTGCAGCTGGCAAGCTTCCACAAAGTTTTCCAAAAGCGCACATCCCAATCAGAAGTAATACTACGAGGAATGCCATGTAAGCGAACAACTTCGCGAAAGTATAAATGAGCAACATGAGTGGCATCAGCAGTACAAGTGCATGGAATGAAGTGAGCCATCTTGGAGAATCGATCGACCACCACAAGAATGGAGTCCATACTAGGCGAGGATCGTGGAAGTCCCAATACAAAATCAATAGAAACATCTAGCCAAGGTCTGTCAGGATAGGGAGTGGAATGTATAAGCCAACCTTAGTTTGTTTGCCCCTTGCAGTCTGACAAACATAGCATTTGGCAATAAAGCGATTGATGTCCCTACGCATTGTAGGCCAAAAATAGTGCTCACAAATAGAAGCAATGATCTTAATAACCCCAAAATGACCAACCATCCCCCCAGCATGCATCTCAGTCATAATCTGCTCACGGAGGTAGGAAGAAGGAATGCATAACTGCTGCCCGTAAAATAAAAAACCATCCTGAAGAAGATAATCACCAGAAGCCCCATGATGTAATAAGCAATTAGCATGAACAGGGCCAAAGTACTCATCACCGGCATATAGATCTCGTAGCTCATTGAAACCAAAAAGCTAAGTGCGCAAAGTGACAAGCAAGTGAGTACGCTGACTCAATGCATCTGCAACTTGATTATCCTTCCAGCTTGAAACTACAAATGGAAGGTATAACCCTGTAAGAATGCAAACCACTTGGCATGTCAATCAGAAATTTTTTGTTGCGAGTTAATATATCAAAGTGTCTCATGATCTGATTTAATGATGAACTACTTATGTATAAGATAATGACGCCAATGTCGCAAAGCCTGTACAACTGAATAGAGCTCCGGATCATAAGTGGAATAGTTCAACTTAGCCCCATCCAACTTCTGACTAAAGAATGCAACAGGACGTCCATTTTGGCTTAAGACAGCCCCAATGCCCTGCTTGGATGCATCACATGTAACCTCAAATAGCTTTGAAAAATCTGGCAATGCTAGAATAGGAGCATAAGTCATCCTCTCGTTAATCAAGTGAAAGGCAACATCAGCCTCGGGAGTCCACTCAAAAGGGCCCTCTTTCATACAAGAGGTGATGGGAGCTACAATGCTGCTAAAATTCTAAATGAATCGCCTGTAGAAAGTAGCCAAGCCATGGAAACTCCGAACCTATGTGAGGGTAGCGGGAGTAGGCCAATCAAGTATAGCCTGTACCTTAGAATTATTAACTTGAACCCCTAGTGCAGAAATCACAAAGCCTAAGAAAACAATTGAGTCAACGAGGAGGGAACACTTCTTGAGTTGTAGGTACAGCTTGGCCTCCCTCAAAACTTGTAAAATAACCTGAACATGTTGAATATGGTCTGACTCAGAAATGCTATAGAGAAGTATGTCATCGAAATAGACAACGACAAACTTCCCAATATAGGGACGTAAAATCTGAGTCATAAGCCTCATGAATGTAGGGGGACATTGGAAAGGCCGAATGACATAACCAAGTACCCATAAAGGGCATCCTTCGTCTTGAAGGCTGTCTTCCATTCATCTCCTAGCTGCGTGCATATCTGATGGTAGCCACTGCGCAAATCAGGCTTGGAGAAGATTTTCGCTCCGTGTAAAGAATCAATCATGTCCGCCACCCTTGGAATAGGAAAATGGTACTTCACCGTTATCTTGTTGATCGCTCGGCTAACTACGCACATGCGCCAACTCCCATATTTCTTGGGAGTGAGCAATGTCGGGATTGCACATGGAGACATACTCTCTCGAATTAGCCCTTTGCCCAACAACTCTATAACTTGTCGTTGTAGCTCAGCATGTTCAGTGGGAGACATGCGATAATGTGGCAAGTTTGGAAGAGAAGCTCCTGGAACAAAGTCTACAGCATGTTGAATGTCTCATAGTGGAGGGAGTCCAACATTAGTCGGCTCATCACAAACATCAGAGAATGAATTTAATAATGACTGCAAAACAGGTGGGACAGTAGTAGGTGAAGCAACAAATGAATCAATAACTGCTAAAACCATACCAAAATCACAACTGGCCGCAAGGAAGCTCGACTTCGAAGGAAGTGATGGTGGTGTAGGGGGGGTGCTGGATGGCCGCAAAGGAAACAATGTAACTCGCTCCCCCTTAAACATGAAGGTATAAGTGTTGCGCTCGCCATCATGCTTGCACTTCCCGTCATACTGCCACGGGCGACCCAGTAGTAAGTGACAAGTGCCCATAGGAGCTAATGAGCACCAAACTTCATCTATATATTTGCTGATGGTGAGAGGAACTAAGCATCGTTTATCAACCTTGACTTCATTCCCATTTTGTAGCCATTGGATTTTAAAGGGATCTGGATGGGCTTCAGCTTTCAACCTCAACTTGTCTACCATATCTGTAGAAACAATGTTCTCACTGGAACCACTATCAATGATCACATTACATAGCCTACCTTGCGACTTACATCGAGTGTGAAAAATATTATGGCGAAGCCATGCACTAGGATCATGTGGGGAAACGGGTGAGATGAGAGAACGTCTCACAATCAATGCCGGAGCACCTGACTTAGCATACAAAGCAACACCCAAATTGTCATCATCATCAACAATTTGGGGTTCAGGTTCCTCCATCTCACCATCGTGCACCAAAGCAACATGCTTCTTCTTGGGACACTCACTGGCACAATGACCTGGTTGGTTGGACTCAAAACAGGTTAACCTGACACCTCCAGGGATCGAAGGTTTGGCTACTGCAGGGGAAGGAGCACTAGAAGAGGCCCCAGTCTTCTGTTTTTGTAATTCCTCAACTTTCAAGGCATATTTGATAGCTTCTGAGATGTTATGAATCTCCTTGAAAGCTAGATCTTGTTGGATGGACTGTCGTAGGCCATTCAAATATCTCCTAATTCTCTATTTGACTGTCTCAACTAACTCGGCCCTGGTGACAAGCAAAAGAAATGCCTCTGTATACTCAATCACATTCTGAAGGCGCTGCTTCAAGTTGTGCAATCTCATAAAAAGATCTCTCTCATAATCTGGAGGAATAAACTCTTTTTTCAGTTCTCGTCGCATCTTGTCCCATGTGGTGATCTCTCGCCCACTGAGGAGACGACTCTGTTGCAATTCATCCCACCACACTAGAGCATAGCCTGATAACTTGGTAGCAACGAGCTTCACACACTTAGGGTCCTTTAGGTTCTTGTAATGAAAAACCTTTTCAATTTTGTTCAACCAATCAACAAAGCGATCAGGGTGAAGTTTGCCATCAAACTCGGGAACATCAATTTTGATATCTCCATATTGATTCTTCTCTAGGATGCACAGAAAATGATTGAAATCAATGGTACCTGCATCATTCTGAACATGCCTTTACCTTGTGTTGGCGTTCTGACGCCTGGGAGGGGAGGGACTAGAGGCGGGGCTATATTGTAGGTCATTCCTCGCGTAACGCTGATCGAACTCCGCGATGAGTTCGCTAGGGGGTAGCGCGCCCCAACCCAAAATTTTTTTGCTCCTCGCAATGGTGGAAACAAGGCTCTCGACGCTCTAGATGGCCATCTCGTACTTTCCTCTGCAGTCCCAGATGATGTACGAAATCTGGTGAAGGATCACGTTCATAATCTTCGCTATAGGCCATATTTCGATGCCAAACTGGTGCGCCTAGGTCATCGCGACGATTATATCACAACCCAATTATGACCAATCTTCTTTGTCTGTCGATGTGGAACGAACCTCACGGCGAGGTTGTGGTGCAGGCAAGCGCCTGCGATGGCAACGATCCATGCAATCCAAATTAATCCATAAGATTGGTTGGATTCGACCCCTGCTCCGTATCGTGGAGTGTGACTGCACCTTTGCCGTGAGAACCTGCGGCCTTCTCCCTGTCTTGGACAATGACCGATTCATAATGTTGTTGTTGCGACAACGTCAAGTGCGAAACAACTTATGTTAGTTGATTCACAGTTTTGGCAGTATCGGTGATTAATTCTTTCAGTCGATCGAGTCGAGGATTGACTGTGGGTCTTCCTTTCTTCTTCGACGCCATTGTAAAAAAGAAAACAAGATCAACCTGTGTCTGATACCAGTTTGATGTAGATTCGTCACAGAAGCAAGAACGAAAATACACAAAGATAACCAAAATAAATCTATTGATTCAAATTCTTCAAAAAAATATCATATCATCTCTCCCAATGGAAAAAAGCCTTATTTATAACAAACTATCAAATAGAATCCTAAACTAACACAACTTCCAACTACTTAACTACGTTGGTTTAAACCACCTAACATGGGCCCACTAACAAAGACATGAAACGAAAATAGAAAACATAATAAAAATAAGACATGCTAAACACGTTACGCACGTGTTTCATTGCGTCCCTGCATCATGATGTATATAGCCTTACTCCACATTGGAGAGGCTAGTTTTAGATTCAAACACATGACCTCTAGGCTACAATGGAGCACCTCAACTGTTGCGCCAAGGCCCCCCTTCGTATCAAAGACATGGATGTGAAAGAATATTCCCTCCTACACATATGAATTCTTTTTTACCAAACACATGCGAAATCAAACCGAAGAAGTAATAAATAAATAAATAACACTTTTAAAATTGCCTTAGCAATAGCTTCCTAAGAAATATACTTTTAGTCTTTCTGTTAACAAAACAAGAATAATATCTTTGGGAGTTCAAAATACAAACCCTCCCCACAAAGGGGGGAAAAACCTAAAAATATAAAGAAACTTCATGAAATTGCTCCCATCTAATGGCATCTTTATTGGATTATGTCATGATGATGTTACAAGTGTTGAACGCATGAGAAATGTATGGGTCTTATAGAATAGAATAATTTGATTATTTTTTGTGCATCAGAAACTTATTAGATTTGCTACTACTGTTTATTGTCTGAAGATCTTAACTTAACCCTTGTATTTCGCTATGCTGTTAAACTGCTTTTATGTTTGCATATTTTTAAATTGTTACATTTTCCCTTCTTTTTATATTTCACTAGAAATTATTGCTAACACTAATTTTCTGTAGGCCAGTGACAGGTTTAACATCAATTCTCAGCTTGAGCATCTCCAAGCTAAATATGTTGGGACTGGGCATGCCGACTTGAATAGATTGCAAGTTCTCAAAATCCTTTGAAATCTTTGTTTTTGTTCTTTCGGTTTTTTAATTTTCTAAATCTTGTTATTTTTGGATCTGTAGTGAATGGGCGGTGAACATCCAACGAGATAGCTATGCATCTTACGTTGGGCACTATCCCATACTAGCTTACTTTGCAATTGCCGAAAATGAGTCCATTGGAAGAGAACGCTACAATTTTATGCAGGTACACTTAACAGATGAGCTTTTTTTACGCTTACTTCTCTAGATCTCTATTGGTTTTTCTCTCTCTCATTTGGTTAACAGTTTAGTTTTGTGAGATATTCTAAAATTTGTAAACCTAATCTCCTGATTCAAACACTTGTTGCATAGCCATTGCATTGTTGATAATTTGATAATTTATCTTCTTGTTATCTGATACCGTTTTTCACTATAGTCTAGCATTTAACTCATATCATCCTATACGTACATAACTTGTACTAGGAAGTGGCTCTGTATCTGAAATAAATTAGTGGGCAAAACTGCAAATTTTCTTAGAGTAAAAGAATTTTCACGAAGAGCCCCACATGTAATATTGGCATGACTGCAGATCCAGCATCTAAAATGCTATCTTCAAATTCCCTAAATGTAATTTTTTTTTTTTTTTTTTTCCCTTCATTGGTAAGATATTATCGGTATGGAAAAGAGGTCAGTGGATTAGAAAGACAAGTAAAACCTAAGTGATGGTGCGATCTCTAGACAAGCAAAACCATTTTTGAGCATATTCTGTTTCAGGGAAAAGAATGAGCAGTACAAATTGTTCTTATATCTGACACAATAACTTAGCAATGTCGCAATAATCCGCCCCCTGAATTACTATTCTCTTGAACCAAGTGTCTTGGAGATTTTATTTGAACTTATAAGATGAACCATATCTATTAGCATATAACTTCTTTTAATGCATTGTGTAGCATGATTCCTAGGGCTTATTGACGTATAAGATGAACTATAGATGGACGGACCAGTTCCCATCACTAAAAGACGAAGTGAAAAGACTACTTCACACACATTTTGTTTTTCACAAATCATATCATTCTCCAAATTCATGCTGAACAATACTGAATAATTTAGCAATCTAGCATTCTGAGCTCTCCTTCTCTCTGGTGCAGAAAATGCTGTTGCCCTGTGGTCTACCCCCTGAAAGAGAAGAAGATTGAGAGCATCAGTGAAGCTTTAAGCATTCCAGTTTCTTGGCTCTTGCTGGTGCAGTTATATTGAGCTATTTTGTGGTCTATCACCATGTTTTTTAAATGAGAAGTAGTTATCTAAAATGTAGTTGTTAATGTGTTATATTCAACTGATGTTAGTACAACATTAACTTTGGTGACCATCATTTCTTTATATTCTGTAGTGTTGCACAATACATTGTTTTTACCAAGTTTGCTATTGTATGCTTTCTTGAGAAGAGGGATTTTCATGTGAAATAGTTATAAAATAGCAAAGCAGCATAGCACTCTTTTAACTAGGGATTTTTTTTTTTTGTTTTTTAATTTCCTTCTTCCTTTCTTACATTTTTTTTTTCTGCTACAATTTGCAGAATTTGTTGGATCAATAGGAGTATAATTCTATATTTCAAATGTAACTTTCAAAGAAAGTTTTTTATTAATTTTTCCCAACTCCATCTCGTAAACTTTTATAAAGAAAATATTTTAAATAAAGATATTCATCTAATTATTTGTTCACTTGAAGAAATGAATGCTTATCACATCAGTATTTTTCAGTATCTCTAGTTCTACTATAGTTCAGGTTCTAGCGTCCTTTAATTGAGTTGTCCATTTCAAAACTCCTTAGTTGTAGCTCTCTATTGTAGAAAGAAATGAATACCTACTCAAATTCTACATTTTCTTTTATAATCAACTCAACTCCAGCAAACTTTTTTCTAACTAGGTGAGGTTTGTTACATGCATTTACTTCCTCCACTCTGTTTTATTAAAGACTAAGTTGACATTTTTTATTTATTATTATTATTATTATTATTATTATTATTTTGAATAAACTAAGTTGACAATTGAAATACAAGATGTTAAATATTTCTTAATTATTTTTATTTATGTTATTTTACGTCTTTCACTATCTCTATTTTTATCGTGTAGTGTTAAATAAGTAACTTTTTCAACTTGGTGCCTTCAAAGGCTTTTATTGTATGTGTCTAAACTATTTTAATCAGTTATTATTATTATTATTATTATTATTTAATTAGGGCTATTTTTACCATTTTTTGAATATGTTCATTCTAATTTTATCTTTTAAAGTTTTAACACATCTTTTTTTAACATTCACATTTCTATTACATTTCGTTTGTTAACATATTTTTTAATTGTCCAACATTCTTTTCCATATAATATACCTAGCCTAATAGCAACTTTAAAAATTTTACTTTTAACTTTAATAAGATGCACTAGTAATATATTTTTCCTTTACTTTTCATCTTACTTTTAACTCTATAGTTGATGTCCTCATTTATTGATCTTTCTTACCGTATAATAGATTTCAAATACTTAAGATTTTCACTTCTCGGTGTATCTTTACTTCAAATTTTCACTGTCTTTTCATTTTTATTTGTGTTTACTACGTTTAATCTTAGTCCTACAAATCTTAAACCTTCTAGATCTTAGAGCCTCCTTCCATATCTCTAGCATTTACTCCCCATTTAGTTTATCAATCATAACTATATTATCAACAAGTAACATATATCATATAATATATTCTTAAATATGTGAAGTCTTTTTTTAACTTTTTGTTTCTTTTATCTATAAATGTTTATATAAAACCAAACGAAAAGTGGGGTTTTTTTGCTATATATGTGGATACCCAAAAGGGCAACCACATCCCCACCGTGGTAGCATTCAAGCCACTAATTAATTTTTCTTTTCTTTAAAAAAAATAATAACTTTTTTTTTAATATAAAGAAAGAGATTTTTAGAGTAATGGTCCCCTATTTCTCGATGTGTAGGGCAGAGGTCTTACGGTGTCTAGGGTAGAGGTCTTATAGTTTTTGAAATTAGAACTTGGGTCGTGAAGTACTAAGTATTAAGAAAAAAAAGACAAGTTTATCCTTTTGCATATATTTAACATTTAACAGTTGTTGGAGCGGTCATCGGTGATAAAAAAATTATGTAAAATACATGATTTTATAGATTTTTTCTCTTTTCAACACATCTCAAATCATTGAAATCTGAATTAAAATAAAAAAATTATGATTATTTTAAATAGAACGGTAAGTAAATTTACCGATACCTATCGGTAAGTAAACTTTAAATGATTATAACTTTTTCATTTTAATTCCGATTTAAGTAATTTATAAAAAAATATAAAAATATACTTTATTAACATTACTTTTAAGAGTTGTTGAATTATCTTAAATTATTTATATTTATGACAATACTTTTATACATAATATCAACAAAATCTATTTAGAAAGTAATGAAAAATTGTGTTAATTAAACATTATTTTTCAAAAAAAAAATTATAAATAGAAGAAACAAAACTGCCAGTCTGCTACCTTGCCGGAGACCTACACATTGCCCAAAACGCTTAACCTATCTACTTTTACTCTGCTTTTCAAATCATTTATTTTAAAACTCGGCAATAGAAAAACGCAATTCTTTTCGGGGATGGTCTAAACCCTAATCTCGAATCTAATTTTTCCTAACAATTCATGGATGTTGGAGGGTCTTCTAAGCAAGATCAAGCATTAATAAGAGGAGGTCAGATCTTCATTTTCAGATCCTTATCATTTACTTTAAAAATCTTTAGTATTTCTCGACTATTCCCGGGAAAAAGGATTCTACAAATTTTACTGTGCTCAACTAGTAATTTCCTCTTTGTTTTCATCTCTCCATCGATCTCTTTATCTATCTATGTTTCTTCAGATTAATTTAGTAGGATTTCATTACAGATTGTGCTTTTCAAGAAAGGTTTTAGGTATAAGTTTTAGTAGATCTTTTCACTAAAACAAGGTTTTAGGTGTGTGTGTGTGTGTGTGGATCTAGTGTAAGAGGAATGGAACAAACATATCTGCAACTCTGTGTGTGTGTGTGTGTGATGTATTAGTGTTTTCTCTTGAGCAGGATCTAGTGTAAGAGGTCACATATTATATCCTTTGGTTACAAATCTGTAGAATTTTCTTGATAATCCCCATAAAAAGGAATCTGCAAATAATTTTACTTTGTTTTAATTAGTTTCCTCTTTGGTTTTTTTTTTTCATCTCTCTATCTCTCTCTATGTATCTCTAGCTCTTGTGAGATGCATGGAAAATGCAAGGGATGCTGCTAGAGTTTTTTTCTTTTCTTTTCTTTTCTTTTCTTTTCTTTGTAGTTTCGTTTTTAAATTATTATGTATTCAAAGGTCCAAAACAGCATTTTTTAACTCATGCTGATTAATATTCTGGTATCTTAATCTTTTTGATGTTTTTATTGATTTTTCTTGTGTTCAACTTGAATTTGTTTCCTCATATTGTTGTTTAATTGTTGTGTTTTTGTTCTTCATGTCTTACATAATATGACTTGTTATTGTTATTGTTTTTACTTTTGCTGCCATCTAGCCTTGTGTTAATTAATGAATGTCCTTGTACGTGATGAAAACACTAGAAAGGTTCAAATTTATTTGGCATGGGTGGCTTTGGAAATGGTATGTTATCAAAATTCGGGCTTTTGACTTGATTAGGTTAATTAATTAAAATTATTACTTTAATACCAAATATTTAAAAATAATGACCCATATGTCAAACTTTCAATAAGAATGTCCACGTGGGCGTTGATGCAAATTTTTTTTTGTTGCCACATCGAAGGCGTCTTTTTAGAAGAGGTTCAGTACATATATATATTTAAAAAAAAATTCTTATACTACAACCAATCTACGATGTTTTCTTTCTGCTCGTTACTTTAAGCGAGTTTCAATGTCCTCCCAAGGACTCTTGGACGAGAGAACACAATTCCCAAGCCTCGACAAATTTTTCACCTTCCAACCTGAAGTTTTAGTTCAAATGAATTAAAAACATTTAGAAAATGTGTTTGACTCAATCGCGGCCAATTCATTGGGTTTTTTTTTTACCAACACTTGGAGCGAATAACAATATCCTCTCAGGAACCCCCGGAACCAACAAAATACAAATTTCATGCTTCGGTGAAATTTTGACCTCCTCAATTGGAAGTTTTAGTTTAAATGAATTAAAAATACTTTCAAGGCAACTGTGGCTAATCTATCGGGTTTTTTTTTTCCGACCAACACTTGGAATGAGTCCCAATATCCTCCCAAGGACTCGCCCAACCGACAAAACCTCGCTCTCATGTCCCGGTGAATTTCTAACGCTCCAACCGAAAGTTTTAGTTCAAATGAACTAAAAACACTTTCAAGGCAACCACGATCAATCCATCGGATTTTTTTTCCAACCAACACTTGGAGTGAGTCTCAATATCCTTTCAGGGATCCTCGGAACCGACAGAACACAAATCTCATGCTCCGGTGAAATTTTCACCTCCCATCCGAAAGTTTTAGTTCAAATGAACTAAAAATAGTTAGAAAACGCGTTTGAGTCAACTGCGACCAATCCATTATCCTCCTAGGGACCCTCAGAACCCCCCTATCATGCCCCGGTGAATTTTTTATCCCCAATCGGAAGTTTTAGTTCAAATGAACTAAAAACACTTAGAAAACACTTTTAAGGAAACTACGGTCAATCCATCGGATTTTTTTTTCGTCTAATACTTAGAGCGAGTCCCAATATCCTCCCAGGGACCCTCGGAACCGACAGAACCCCGCTCCCATGCCCCGGTGAAATTCTCACCCCCCATTTGAAAGTTTTAGTTCAAATGAACTATATCGACTTAGAAAACACTATCAAGGCAATCACGCCCAATTCATCGGGGTTTTCTCTCTGCCCGCCACTTGGAGTGAGTCCCAATATACTCCTAGGAACTCGCAGAATCGGTGGAACCCCGCTCCCATTCCCCAATGAATTTTTCACCCCCTAGCCGGAAGCTTTAGTTCAAATGAACTAAAAACACTTAGAAAACACTTTGAAGGCAACCGCAACCAATCCATCGGGTTTTTTTTTCGACCAACACTTGGAGCGAGTTTCAATATCCTCGCAGGGACCCCTGGAATCGACAGAAGACAAATTTCATTCCCCGGTGAATTTTCCACCCTCCAACTGGAAGTTTTCGTTCAAATGAATTAAAAACACTTTCAAGGCAACCACAACCAATCCATCGGGTTTTTTTTTCGACCAACACTTGGAGCGAGGCTCAATATCCTCCCAGGGACCCCCGGAACGTTGTTCTCATGCCTCGGTGAATTTTTAACCCTCCAACCGGAAGTTTTAGTTTAAATGAACTAAAAACACTTAGAAAACGCGTTTAAGTCAATCGCGGCCAATTCATCAGGTTTTTTTTCCTGACCAACACTTGGAGCGAGTCCCAATATCCTCTTAGGGACCCCCGGAACCAACAGAACCCCGCTCCCATGCCCTGGTGAATTTTTAACCCTCCAACTAGAAGTTTTAGTTCAAATGAACTAAAAACACTCAGAAAATGCATTTGAGTCGACCGCGGCCAATTCATCGGGTTTTTTTTCCGACCAACACTTAGAGTGAGTGCCAATATCCTCATAGGGACCCCCCGGAACCGACAGAACCTCGCTTCTATGTCCTAGTGAATTTTTAACCTTCCAATCGAAAGTTTTAGTTCAAATGAACTAAAAACACTTAGAAAACGCGTTTGAGTCAACTGTGGCCAATTCATCGGATATTTTTTTTCGACCAACACTTCGAGCGAGTTCTAATATCCTCCTAGGGACCCCCAGAATCGACAGAACTCTGCTTTTTGTTAATGACATTGAGCCACATTGTGCAACCTTCTTGTTTATGTTTAAGTTTTTTCATTACTGCCTCAAATTTTCGTGGTTGGTGTTGTGAACCCGCTTTCTTAGCCAATTCTCTCAAATCATGATTGTGTACTTTATCATTGAAATTATTGCTTACATGTCGCAAACAATATTTATAGTATGCATTGGGCTATGTTCAACCGTTCTCAGGGTCTCTAACGACTGCCAAAATACCTGCATGGCGATCATTGATTAGGCAAATGTCAACTCTATTCGTCACTTGATATCGAAGGACTTTGAGGAATTACGTCCAATTATTTGTATTTTCTTCCTTAAAGCGAGAGGAAATATATCACTAGTTGCATCAATACCCGTGGCAATGAGTATCTTACCGCGGTATTTTTCATATAAGTGCGTACCATCAATTTATATTATGGGCCTACAATGCTTAAAGCCCTCTAATGAAGCACCAAAGGCCCTAAAACAACGTTGAAAAATTACTGCACAAGGATATTTTGAATCTTTCGGGTAGTGTATAACTCATGCAATAGTGTCGAGATTGGTTGCATTTAATGCATTTATTCACTTAGGAAGCGCGTTGTATGATCCCTCCCAATCACAAAAAATCTTTTCCATTATCTTCCTTTTTGTATGCCACACTTTCCTATAATGCACATTGTTTTTGTATTTGTCTTTAATCATTTCGTGAAGCTCCCCCACTGAAGTTGAAGGATCTCGCCTTATAATTTTAAAAACCTCACAAAAAATTAGTGATATATCTAATTATTTGTGGTCCTGTGACATTCGAGGAAACACACGTGTGTGTTCCCTCGCACTTTGTGATCTCAAACATTTATGTTCTTTTACGTTTTGCCGCCCTCAACCTCCACTGACAATCGTCCTTCCACTTATTGCACCTAACTGACCATACATTGGGTTATGAATCGACGACAACATATTCACGTTGTTGTGCTACGCAATATTGCTTCACAGTATGTTGCAAGTTTTCTTTACTGGGAAATGTGAGTCCTTTGCAAAAATTATGTGACTCATTACAACCCACAGATATATTTTCATGATCATCTGACATTGGTTTCATGGCTTGGTTATTAAGTTTCATGAAACTTGGTGATGGAACCTCATAGCCTGTCGTGGTAGGTTGAGGTGTACCCCCTACACCATGCAACTGAGTTTTATGTGTCTCATTATCCTTCATGCTCAATCCATTGTCTTCTTCTTGTAATGGAGTTGCATACATAGAACCATCTTTTCGTATTACCGTCAAGAGCGCATTACTGAAATCGATTGGATTAGATGTCTCTTGTCCTCCATTACTATTACTGTCTTCATCACTATCTTCACTGATTTGTTCACGGTCATTATCAAAATTGAAATCATCATTAGATAAACATGCTACAGATGAACAAGTATCATCAAATTCAGGTCCCGTGCCCACATTTACAGCTTCAAGGAGTGACATTGTACTGGGACTAATGTTCCCCAATGATCTTAGTGCACTAAGGTCATCTACATCTGCATAGCTTGGGGAACTCGTATGAGCTTGAGTTGAAATTCCACAAACAACATCAACATATAACTCTATATTATTAAGAGGAGGAATCTCTTGCACCATGGCAAATATATCCCTTAACTCTTGTTCATTTCTAATCGGAACAGTCGTATAATTTAAATTCGCAACTCTAAGAAACAACATACATTTATAGGTTATACTTATTCTTGAACCACTAGTAATCCACAGTACATTTCGTATAACTCCTTTAAAATTTTCAAAACTAATGCCGAATTGAACTCTGGCAATGCCAATCGGGGGACTATCATACGATACACCTTGAGGGCCGGGTAATATTTGGCCATTGGTATAGCATATTACTTAAACGAATTTGTCTGTCATTTACATGCACAAACACAATCAAAACAAGCTCGTCAACAGGAATATCAATATTATAGCAAATATTATTTCAAATGCACCTAAAGAAAATTTTAAACTAAACACATAAAAAATGAAAAATAAATTCGTAGAAGAAACCAATGTACCTAAAGACAAAATAAATAACTTTAACAATAAATTTTAATCTGCAAAATTAGAAAACCTTAAAAGAGAAGCAGAGAATTGAAGGCAAAATATTAAACATTTAATTTGGACGTTTCTAAGATTTTTAAGTAAAAATTCAAAAAATACAACTAACCGAATAAACAAATCAGTACACCGAATCTAACAATTGCATTTTTCTTCAGTTCAGTCTACTAGTTGATGGTCTCTCCGTGAGTAGATCGATCGGCACACTCTATGATGAGGTCTGTCTTGAGTTGCTTGGATTTACTCCACAGGGGAACGATCAACGTGGGGGTAGATTGAAGTTGTCAACACTTAGAAATAGAGTGTCACCATTGCCTGAGCATGCCACAAAGATTCAGATTGAAAGGTATGCACGAGCGTACATCACGCAACTAATTGGGGGATGCTTATTCTCAGACCAATCAAACAATATGGTACATCTGTGCTTTCTACCTTTGCTTGCCGATTTTGACGTGGCTGACACTTACGCATGGGGGACTGCGACCCTGGCTTGGATATATTGTTAAATGTGTCGTGCGGTTGATTTTAAGAAACAAGGTGTCTTAGGGGCCCTTATTCTATTGCAGTTGTGGGCATGGGATCGATTTTCATTTTTAGCTCCAAAAAGGCTTGATAGTACTTATGCTGATCCAGTTGGGCCGCATGCACATCTATTGTTGCCACCTCTATTAGGATACAGGTAAATTGAAAGTGACCTTTATTTTTCGCGTTATAAATATAACATTATATATTTATATCATTGAATTGATTTCTTTATTTGTTTTGCAGATGGAGAAACGCTATCATTACTACACAGGTCCCAATGCATGTCTTGCATAAATATAAGGAGATTCTGGACATGCAAACTCCTCAATAGGTAAATTTCATTGAAGAATTGATGATTAGGGTTAATTTATTATAATTTTGCTGTATATCACCACTGAAGCTATTATACGGTTATTCAGGTGATATGGACACCATACTCAGATGAATTAATTAATGAATTACCTGAATACTGTCATCGTAAAAGACACATATGGCAAACCATGCCACCCTTGATTCGTTTCTCCATAGTCGAGCTACACAGGTCCGATCGAGTGTTGCGACAGTTTGGAATGAGACAAACAATTTCTGAGTCATGCAACACAAGACTCGATCTTCATGATTACAACATGAGAGGACAGGCTGATGTTAATTGGCTGGTGGTCTATAAAGATTATGTTGCTCAATGGGGGGAATGAGAAGAAAACTTGCAGAGGGTGAAGCCTATTAGGGTCATGCATCGTCAACCCTCGATTATTATGACCCGTACATGATATGATATGGGTCGGTAACGCCAAAGTATATGACAGTAAGTGGAGCAACTATCAACTACTTGGTGAGAAAATGCATTTTGCTTCTTATATTTTTTAAATTATTTTAAATTATTTTTTAGTTTAACTTATGTAATTTTTTTTCAAGCTTCCAACTTAGCTCAGGTCCACTTGCACAGTCAGACTAATGACGTATCTGCCTTGAGGGAGATTGACCAGACTTCAATGATTGCATTGCAAACGACGTACTTAGAGTATATGTTGAGGGTGAGAACTACAGAAGAACCATCATTCACATTTCACCAAAGTCTCATTACCCCTATCACTAACCTTTATTCATTTTTGGATGTTCATGCGTCAACCTCACATCAAGATCATTTTGTGTTATTCGATACAAGTACACCTGTTGGGGTTGACCTGTCAAATATGGAATTCCAGGAAGACCTTATGCTAGTTAAAGAGGGACTACCAGAGGCGATTATAGAAACACATGATGAACCGGGCAAAGACCCAGCTGAGGGTGGGGGCCAAGTAGAAAATTGGGGAGGAAGAGGTAAGCGAGCACCCAGGCGAGGGTGGAGGCAAGGAATTGCACTTATGCCAGAGGCGATTATGGAGACACATGATGAGCCTTCCGATCATGATCACAGTCCAGATGATGTTCATCCTCTTATCCAACCCTATTGCAACAATACACTAGAACTCATTTGCGCCACAACAAACGACGTAAATGGCCAATATGTGGCACTGATTGACGACACATTTTTTATATCATGGTATATGTTTTTTTATGATGTAAGTTGATATGCACAAAAATATGTAATGAATCATTTTGATGTAAGATTTACTCTATGTTTTGGAACATTTTGAAGTAGTAATACACTTTTTCTTGAATTTTTGTGCTTTGCATTCCTTTATTAATACAAATATATTGGTTGTTAACATTCTGAGAGTTCTAAGTCGATTTAGTGTATTTAAACTAAAACGTCTGATTGGGGGTAAAAAATTCACTGAGGCATAGGAGCGGGGGTGTTCCGTCGGTTCTGGGGGTCCCTGGGAGGATATTGATGTTGGCCTAGATATGTCCAAGAGGAGGGTGAATTTGACACTTAACAAATTTTAACCTTTCTTAAAATTGTGCGAAATAATGAAAGCAGATTAAACAAATTATAACAATTAAATACATCAAATGTAAATGGGACAACGTAAACAAGATTTATAGTGGTTCGGTCGCGCCTACATCCACTACCTAACCTCCTCAGTTAGGATTTGTTCAAACTCCACTATCAACCTTTTTACGGGTGAAGATCAAACCGATACACTTTTTCAACTTACGGGTGTGAAAACTACTGTTTCTCAACTTACGGGTATGAGAAGATCGTTTCTTAACTTTCGAGTGTGAGATGACCGTTACAACTTTGAGCAACACTTACTCTTGCTCAATGATTAACTAGTCACTGAAAATTTAATACAAGATGAGATATGATTCTCTTTACCTAGAATCAAAGTGATACTTATAAAGCTTTGGATTGAACCTTTTGTGATCACAAATTCAGCAAAATATGTATGATGAAGTTTATGCTGAAACCAGGTTCAAAGAACTTTTGTCTTCTTCAATGGATTGTCAAAATAATGAAGATGAAGATCAATCAACCCTGAAGACTCGAAGTTTTTCTTTCAAAAAATCGTAAGATTAAGCACAAGTGAAAGACGACTAACTTTCAAAAAATATTTTGGCACAAGTGAAAATTGTTAATACATTTTGAATGAATATCAATTTTCATTAGTTGTTTTTCTGCTCTAAGACATCACATATATATAGGAATAACAGAGGTGCAATGGACTTGATGATTTTGACGCTCTAGGTTATTTCAAATACAACGTATACATTCTTTCTCGAAATGGATCAATTTAGCTCAATGCACATTACGACAATAGCACTTGAATCATTTGATTCTTTCATGAAAAGAGAATGTTCTGACATGCTTTTAGAACGTTCAAAAAGTTATGAAAAAGTAGTTGTACGATTATGAAAAACATTTGTACGGTTCTGAAGAAAGTAATAGAAATGGTGCTATTGTCAGAACAATAACATTTGTTGAATTTGCGTCCTTGCGCATAATATCAACTTTTGTCGTTTTGTTCTTTGAGGGAGCTCATGGAGCATAAGCGTCCTGCTGAACATTGAAATGAGGGCGCTACTAAGTCGTAAGCGTCTTGACTTACTTTGACGATTTAAACGACTCAAATCATGAGGGCTCTACTTCGCAGTTAGCGTCCTGCTTTATTTCAAAACATTAAACACACGAGGGCACTACTCAAGAGTTGGCGTCTTGAAATTTAAAATCAGTTTTAAAACAAACTTAATAGATGTTAAGTTCACTGATGGACAGTAAGTGTAACACCCCGTAAATTTAATTAAATACATACGTTGACGTACACGTATATCGAGATGTATAATACACGTATTTGATACGTAGGAGCTAAATATACGTGTGTATGATTAGTAAATAAATGTATTAAATGAAGATGATACATATGAGATCATCTTATATGGGTGCTTACAAGTTAAAAATTGGAGTTGAATTACGTGGATTGAGTGTATAGAAGAAGAAGAGGAACAAAAATATTTACTGTTCATTTGCGGGTATTGTTCACCGACCAGTACCGTGAACAGTACGCAGAAGAAGACAAAAAAAATAAAACACTGTTATTATAGAGGCAATGCTCTCATCAATTCAAAATAACTACGAACTAAATTTTTAGGATAGTTATTACCTATCCTTTTGTGTCAATGCAAAATCCAGAACTGGACGTGATATTCATCAATCACAATTACTTCCAGGCTCTGAAAATAATAATAACATTTAATACTGTGAAAGCTTTTCCATGCACAACGGTCCACACATTATATAGCATTCATCTGGTTTAGTTTCGTGAGTGGAACAGATAGCTTCAAGGATCTTTCCACGCACTTTCTATAGCATACAACTAATACCAGAAAACTTTTGATTTCCATCATTAAAATCAGTTGTCACAGTACTATGATCACTTTGACCTTCCTAGCATCCTTGAAGATACTATTTAAACTAGTCACGTGATCAAAAATTTCTCATAAGCGGGTACTATTCATGGAATAGTATCATGAACAGTACTCGTATGTATTAAATGAAAAAAAAAAGAAAAAAAAAAGAAAAAAATATCAACAAAGTTGCAGAGAGGAAGAACCGAGAAGAGGAAAAGAAGAAAAAAAAAGAACGCGGGATTCGCGCCCAATCGGGCCTTGCGGTAAGTGATTTTCACTCTCTTTCTTCATGAAATTACTATTTAAGCTAGATGTAAACTTTCTAGCGGAGTAATTTTTACTGTGGGAGCCGTTTTGCGGCGTTTTGACAAATTGGGGGTTTTGACCCAATGTGAATGAAAATCCGCTAGCAAGATAGAAAAACACTCCTTAGATGGTCGGGACCCCGAATATGTGGTTAGATTCTATTTTAGGAGTTTTGGAGACCGTTTGACAATTTTAATACAATTTACATGTTTAGAATGAATAGTGATGAATAGTACTATGAACAGTGAACAGTGAATAGTGAATAGTGCTATAAATAGTGAATTAAATAGTGAACAGTGATATAAATAGTGAACAGTGAACAGTGAACAGTGATATAAATAGTAAACAGTGATGTAAACACTGATGTGCATCCAATGAAACTCCGGTTTGAGATCATAGAATCGTAGATAACTGAATTTCGGACGTTTCGATGCTAAGATTGTGATTTTTGGATATGATTTGATAGTTTTAGTAACTACGTATATGGTGTCGTGAAAATATGATGTGGAAATCTATTTTCACTGTTCTTTCTTGTGGAAATATCTAGATTTACCACATAAACGAGATAATAGTTTCTTCAATTGCTTATGAGTCCTAAATGGATTTATTATTCGTGATTTGACGTGAGTTGAGAAATTAAAGATATGAATACATGAAATTGAATTATGGAGTGATTGTGACAGGTTAAATTAGTTGGATTTAACTTGGAGCTGGACTCGAAAGCGACGATGATTGGGTTTAAATGGAACGTGTTGTACTGTGAGTATAGTTTTCTTGATTTGGTTCTTGTATGACATTATACATATATAAAATGTTTGATTGTATGCATGGTATATGTATATATACATTGAGTTTTATGGATCATGCAAACTGATTTTAGCCATTGGAGTTTGTAATGATGAGGTTTTGCGAATCCTCATTGTCATTTCGTTAGAAATTAGACCCGGATGAGGTTTTGTGAGTCCTCATTGTCAGTAGGTCTGTCCTAACAAGGGTTGCGATCCTTGAAATGACTGTGAATTGGGTGATGAGAGGCTGTGTCTACCTTGTACGGCTATACAAGGGTTAGACCCGCTCTTTTACCTTGCGGAGGAGGGAGATTGTGCATTGTGTTCTTGAAAACTCATGCAATTTATGTTGTTGACATGTACAATATATTCGTTGAATGATGCATGTGTTGAATAAGTGTTTGAACTGATTTTAAATGTCATATTTCTCTAAATGTATATAATTGTCATCTCAAGAACTATATTCACTGAGCTGTTGTTTGCTCGCCCCATTTCCTCCAATATTTCAGGTATTGAGTCGAAGGGAAAAGGAAAATCCGTGTGTGATAATCACGTGAGCCTTCGTCTGGTATGTGTATGTATGCTTGGAGGAAATAGCTTATATTTTTGTTATTTTACTTATCACACATTATATATCTATATGTATTATCATCTAGATGGGACGTGTGGGCATAGATAGCTTAATATATTGGATGATGAAATGAAAATGTGATGTGTGAATGAATGAACTATATTGGATTTGATTTGTGGTATAGAAAAAAAAATTTCTATAAATTTTGGGATGTATTGTGAGAGTACGTGAAGGCTGACAGTGTATTATATATTGTATATGGGTATGTACAATGTATAGTACGTTGTGCCGGTCATGACGTCAGCCTACGTCAGGGGCGTCGTGACAGTAAGTGTCTTGAAAGTTATTAAGTTGATTCTAAAAATGAGGACGCTCCTGCACAAGTAGCGTCCAGATAATTTATTCAACTTATAATTATCAGCGTCCTTAAAGATAGAAATCACTTGAAAACAAAAAAAACTTCTAGCGAGCTAAAACTAAGTCATCGTCCTGACATTTTCAAAGGTTGATAAAATGAAGGTCGCTACTTATAAGTAAGCGTCCTTATTAAGTAGGTCAATTCAACTTTGAGCGTCCTAATATTTTATCAGCGTCCTGACTCATCACCTTCAGGAGGGCGCTGCTAAAACATTAGCGTCCTGAAAGACTTTATAAAAACGGTTTTTGATTTCTCGATTAAAGCTCGATAAAACATAATGTAACCGGATTAAATCGAATATGCAAACAATCGATTAAAGCATGCAGACATGCGTATCACTGAATCATATGACATAAAAGGTCCTACAACCTATCATAATTTAATCATACAACTGAACATCTTCAAATGATCATGGTCTTCAAGAAGATCTTTATACGTTCGCCATGCATCATTGATTCTTTGAAACCTTCAAGTAAGATTAGATATGCAATATGTGCAGTAATATCATAAATAAAATGTGGTTTGTAATCATTAAAATATCTTTCATATTACAGACATATTCTCGTAAGGGACATGAGGATAATTGGTTCAACAATTGGGACTCGCTCCAAGTGTTGGTCGAGAAAAAAACCAGATTAATTGGCCGCAGTTGCCTTAAAAGTGTTTTGTAAGTGTTTTTAATTCATTTGAACTAAAACTTCCGGTTAGGGGGTGGAAAATTCACTGGGGCATGGGAGCGGGGTTCAACCAGTTTCGAGGGTTCCTGAGAGGATATTGGAACTCGCTTAAAGGGTTGGTCTGGAAAAAAAACCCGATGGATTAACCGGTTGCCTCAAACACGTTTTCTAAGTAAATTTAGTTTATTTGAACTAAAACTTCCGGTTAGGGGGTGAATAATTCACCGGGGAATGAGATTTGTGTTCCGTCCGTTCCGGGGTCCCTGCGAGGATATTGAAACTCACTCCAAGTGTTGGTCGGGAAAAAAATCCGATGGATTGGCCACGGCTGCCTTGAAAGTGTTTTCTAAGTGTTTTTAGTTCATTTGAACTAAAACTTCCGGTTGTGGGGTAAAAAATTCACCGGGCATGGGAGTGGGGTTCCATCCATTTCGAGAGTTCCTAGGAGGATATTGAGACTATCTCTAAGTGACGGGCAAAGAGAAAACCTTGATGGATTGGGCGCGGTTGCCTTGAGAGTGTTTTCTAAGTCGATTTAGTTCATTCGATCTAAAACTTCCGGTTGGGGGGTGAAAAATTCATTGAGCCATGGGAGCGGGGTTCTGTCGGTTCTGGGGGTTCCTGGGAAGATATTGGGACTCACTCCAAGTGTTGGTCGAGAAAAAAACCCGATGGATTGGTCGTAGTTGTTTTGAAAGTGTTTTCTAAGTGTTTTTAGTTCATTTGAACTAAAACTTCTGGTTGGGGGGTGAAAAATTCACCGGGGGCATGGGAGACGTGTTCCGTCTGTTCCGTGGGTCCCTGGGAAGATATTGGGACTCGCTCCAAGTGTTGGTCGGAAAAAAAAAATCCGATGGATTGGCTGCGGTTGACTCAAATACGTTTTCTAAGTGTTTTTAGTTCATTTGAACTAAACCTTTCGGTTTGGAGGTGAAAAAATCACCGAGGCATGAGATTTGTGTTTTGTTTGTTTCGGGGGTCCCTGGGAGGATATTAGGACTCTTCCTAAGTGTTGGTCCGAAAAAAAAGCCCATGGATTGGCCGTGGTTGCCTTGAAAGTGTTTTTAGTTCATTTAAACGAAAACGTCCGGTTTGGGGGTGAAAAATTCACCGGGGCATGGAAGCAGGGTTCCGTCGATTCTAGAGGTCTCTAAGAGAATATTGGGACTCGCTCCAAATATTGGTCCGGAAAAAAATTCGATGGATTGGCCGTGGTTTCCTTGAAAGTGTTTTTAGTTCATTTGAACTAAAACCTCTGGTTGGGGGGTGAAAAATTCACCAAGGCATGAGAGCGGGGTTTTGTTAGTTTCGAGGGTCCCTGGGAGAATATTGGGAATCGCTCCAAGTGTTGATCGGGAAAAAAATCTGATGGATTGGCCGCGGTTGATTCAAACTCATTTTTTAAGTGTTTTTAGTTCATTTGAACTAAAACTTCTGGTTGTGGGGTGAAAAATTAACCGGGACATGGGATTTGTGTTCCATCTGTTCTGGGGGTCCCTGGGAGGATATTGGGATTCGTTCCAAGTGTTGGTTGGGAAAAACAGTCGATGGATTGGCCGCAGTTGCCTTAAAAGTGTTTTCTAAGTGTTTTTAATTCATTTGAAGTAAAACTTTTGGTTAGGGGTTGAAAACTTTACAGGGGCATGGGAGGGGGTTTCACCAGTTTTGGGGGTTCTTGGGAGGATATTGAGACTCGCTTCAAGTGTTGGTTGAGAAAAAAACCCGATGGATTGGCCGCGGTTGACTCAAACTCATTTTCTAAGTATTTTTAGTTTATTTAAACTAAAACTTTCGGTAGCATATTTAATTAATTAACCTAATCAATTCAAAAGCCCATCAATATTCGATATATATTTATATTAATATTTTTACAATTAGATGAGATGCATTTTTGAGATTTAAACATGTTATATTTTCATAATATAGACAAGTAACATGTCCCGTGGCCTTTTATGTTTGAATAGAACTTGAAATGTGAGTGAACAGACGAAACTACCCATCTCAAAATCAAAAAAAGATTAAAACCCACGCACATGTATTTTGAGTTAGTAATGCTTAAATTTGCATTCATCAAATTACGTAGGCGATCATGATCGACAATAGGGACTAGATGTGGATTCCTTATTTGACTGTGATAAGGCTTAGAGCTCTATAAGTTCGACTAGAAAGTTACTAAGTTATCTTAATCTAGTAAGAATCGTACCACATCTTTCTAATTCTATTAGGAATCAAATCAAGAATAATTCTTGATTCTACAACAACTCTACTATAAAACAAAGACCTCAAGCCCTCTCTATAAAAAAACCATAACCCCTAAGGGGGAGGTAAGCAATTTTCAACCTAATTCAGTACCATTAACTCTACGGAGCTCTGAACTAACTTAGACATCGGAGGGTCTTTGGCCGACACCATACCAGTATTTCTCACGATAGCCTATTTTCTCTTATTTTTCCTCTCTCAGATAATCAATCTCCGGCAATCTCTCCAGCACTTTGACGAGTTCCAGATCAACATCTTTTCTTCACTTCATCGTCTACTTATGTTAGTCAAATTTTACACCAACAAATGGTATGACATTCCATTCTACTAGATCTTTGCGCTTTTTTTCTATTTAGAATATAAGTTTGACGTTATACTGATAATATAGGACACTTGATATGTCCTAGGCACATGTTTAACAAAACATAATGATGTTTATTGATGAAGCTCTATTTGTAGGTTAAGTGCAAGAGATTATTTACAAGTGTATGAAAATATTTCTTAGGGGTATCATCAGTTCGATTGGGGTCGGTTTAGCGCTCAAACCAAAACTGAATTGATCACTTGACCAAATTGAACTGAACCAAACCAAATGAAGTCGATTTGGTGCAGTTTGGATTAATCGGTTTAGAAATTTAACCTATAATAATATTTATTTTAAATATAAAGTAATAAGTATATACATTTTTGCCATTAAGAACTATATTTGTTATTATGCAACAAGTAAATACTACAATATATTTGATATCAATTATGATTTTATCATTGATCGGTTAGGTTCGGGTTAGTACGGTTTTTAAATTCTCAACCCGTAACCTGAACCGAATATGTAAAAATTAAAACCAAACTAAACGCATCGATTTGGTTCAGTTTCACGTTTTTGACCAAACCATTGACACCTCTAATATCTCTTATTATAATACTTAAAAGATATCGTATTACTTACTACCCCATATTTTTATATTCTCATTTTTAAATGTGACTGGGCTAATATTAATAAAAGTGTGAAAGTTGAAGATGAATTCACATTAGTTAACTTCCGTGAAAAATGTAATTGATTTGAAAGAAAACTAGTGTTTTATTTAGGGTAAGTGAATTATGAAATTGGTATGTTGTATGACAAACCCCCCAAAACGTTTACAATCATAATTTGAGAGTAAATAAAGATATCGAGGATGTGCCACATACAAATGAACATGAACAACATACCTAAACTTGATATGACAAATGACAATCCTTGTACTAGGGTAGAAAAAGAGGGAAAATTATGCGATACTTAACTATAAGTCATAATTTATTTTGTAATTACTATTATTTTTGTCATGATTATTATTAGAATAAGTTTCGGGTTATTGCATAAGTAGTTTACGGAGTAAACTCCAGGTAATTTGAAAGCATATTCTGTATATATGTATATGAACAAATATTTTAAATATGATTATTCAAAAAATAATTTAGATGATTAAAACATGAATAAATGGTTTGATGGATGGATGGATGGTTGATTTGAAAAATCTTTTGTAGCAAGATTTTACAAGTTAGAATATGTGCGGAATTTCAAGAAAATAGAGGAGATTGCCAAATTTGTTGTGAATTTTTTTTCTTATGAGTTTTATTTAAAATATGACGAGTTCAAATATATTTATGTTTATAAACATGTATAGTTGATATAGGTTGATGAATGAATAAATGAATGAATGGATGGTTGATCTGGAATTTTATTTGAAAAATCTTTTGTGGTAGGAAGAGGGATTTTTGACATGATTAACCTAATTAATTAAAATTATATCACTAATACCAAGTTTTAAAAAGTAATGACACAAATACCCAACTTTCAACTGTAAACGAGCCACGTGGACTAGCGCTTGGTGGTTTTTTTTTTTTTCGTGTCTTTTGTAAAGACGCCTTCAATGCAAAAAAACTTGTACTAAAGACTCCTTCACCTTTTCCTTTTCTATTTTTTTTTTCAAATTTCTTACGAAGGCGTCTTTTGCGAAGACCCTTCATTGAATTTTTTTTAAAAATTTTCAAAGGAGGCATCTTTTGTAAAGACACTTTCGTAATAAAAAAAAAAAACTTGCATTTTAACGCAAGTTAACTTGCGTAAAAAAAACCCTAAAACCTAACGCAAAAAAAAAAAAAAACCCTAACGTCTTCTCGTGCAAACCCCTCTGGCGACACAAACTCCTTCGGCGACACCTCTCTCCGGCGTCTCTGACATTTTCAGTTTTCTAGCGAGATCTTGCTTTCTCGTATCTCATTCTCTCTCTTTTTCATCTCTCCTTCGTTCTTCATCTTTAATTTCTCTCTTTTTTCCTTATCTGGTGATTTTCTCTTTCTTACTGGCGGTTTTCATTTTCTTTTCGACGTCTTTTTTCCATTTTCTGGCGGACTTTGACGAATCTCTTCCTGTTTTTCAGCGGGCTGCTCTCTTTTAGTTTTTTTGGTTGCTCGAACCCTTGGACAACGATCACTCATATGGTTAGTTTTATTTTTAGTATTTTTATTAATTATTTTAGACCTACTTTTATTATTTGTTAGATTTGATGTTCTTCGTTCTAGAAAGATCAATGCAATTGTTAGATTCCATCTTGCAATAAAATAAAATAAAATAAATGCAATTGTTAGATACAGTGTACTAATCGTTTATTCGGTTAGTTTTATTTTTTGTAGTTTTATTTATTATTTTAGATCTACTTCCTTGGTTTGTTAGATTCAGTATTCTTCTTCGTTCTAGAAAGATTAATATATTTGTTAGATTAGGTGCAACGATCGTTTATTCCGTTAGTGTTATTTTTAGTATTTTTATTTATTATTTTTAATCTACTTTTATGGTTTGTTAGATTCGTTGTTCTTCGTTCTAAAAAGATGAATACATATGCAAAAATTGTAAAAAATGGGGAAATTGTAAAAATACATTTGTCCATGTTCTAGAAAGATTAATTTATCTTCAAATGTCTCAACTAGCTAAATAATCTTAAATGTGCTATTATTTAAAGTCAAGCTTCTTGGTTGCAAAGATTATTTTATTGGAGGTATTTACTTGTTTAAAGTTCTTAAAAACGTCAAAATTAACTGATTATCGTGTTATTTTTAGAAATAATCTTTGCAAAAATTAAATGATTATCGTTTATTCGGTTAATTTTATTTTTTGTATTTTTATTTAAAGTTCTTAGAAACGTCCAAATTAAATGATTAATCTTTTGCCTTAATAATTTTAGGGAGATTTTTCTTTGCTTCTCTTTTAAGGTTTTCTAATTTGGAAAATTAAATTTTTTTGTTAAAGTTATTTATTTTATCTTTAGGTGCATTGGTTTCCTCCACGACTTTATTTTTCATTTTTTATGCATTTGCTTTAGAATTTTCTTTAGGTGCATTTGAACTAATTTGTAACTTTGGTGATGTAATATGACACTTTCTCAATATGCATATAGAGATGTGCATCTTATATTATCTCAAATGCATTTTATTTTGCATTTAAATATATAATTTTTGGTGTTGTTTGAATAAAAAATCTGTCTTAATGCACACGTTCATAATTTTTGGTATCTTGCTTAGTCCATAATGTTTAATGTGATAAATTTAGATGGAGTCAGAGCCCTCTAATCCATCACTATTAACACTTTAGAGCTGCCATCAATTCGGTCCCATTTGGGATGGGGAGGTAATTAATGTCAATTTAGATATGTAATCCAATTCTATAATTTTTATCCTAATAAAGGCTAACAATTTTTTTTTGTTCTTTTGTAGGACGTAAAAGAGCTACATTGATGGAGCGGTGGAGGACGTAAAGTCGTCCTCCACCGCACCTTTACGTCCTCCACCGCACTTATGCACTAGGTCCTCGAATTATCTCATACTTACAGAGAGTAGGATTTTACAGTGTGGCACGTGTTGGAATTATCCAGTTGGATTGTCACAACCCGTCTGGACGCGCCTAAACCGGAGGGACACTCACAGGTGGGGCGCAAACGCATTATAACAATTATCGAGTACGCAGGTACACAATTCAAGTACAAGTATATTTTCATTAATTTCAGAACGTATTTTGTACAAAATGTAAGTGGTCTGGAACAGCCAATAATGAGGGAACATCCTCCCAAAAATCTCCCTAACTAATTGAACAAATAAGTAAGGGGGTACAAAATGAGGGCCCAAAACACATTTGCCCAATCCACCCTAGACTCCTGTGAAATGGTTAGCAATGGGATGAGCTATTGCCCAGTGGGTAAAATAGTTCGTGAATATGACAATTAATAAATAAGACATCATAATCATACATCATATATACACAACATAGCATCATAAACAATGCAACATAGCTTAACAGGTAAGTATACGTAACACCGTCTCGTAATGGCTTTGTGACCATATATCGCCCTAGGTTCGTGTACTAATGTCCATCTCCAAGTAATCGTAGGTTCACATTGTACGTCCATCTCTAGGGGAAACATCAATAATAGTGAGCGCAATTGCACCAATAAATAATCTACATATCACATACCACTGACGTCCTTAGGTTGTTCTTATTTTATATATGATGACTATGCATGTGTGGATTTGGTCTTTACTTACATTAGACAAGATTTGACTGTGTCTGGTGATGCTTATTAGGGTCGGCATCACCTCGTGCATTGTTAGGATGCCCAGTATCACCTATACAAGCAGACAACTTTTAATGGGACCAACCAGACCAGTCCTAGGTCGAGAGGTGGGAATATAAGGTCCCACTTAAATACCAAGTTTTCTAGAGTAGCAACCTGCCTCCCGTTCACTATTTAAAGTTACTGAGGACATGACTAAGTGTAGTTTAGTCAAATTGACCGCTAATCCGACATAGTAACAGTGTAATATGTGGACTCCAAATATTAAGGCATGACTATGACATGTATGAACATTATACACAATAATGCAGTGTAAGTGAATAATAGACAATGATAAATGAATGAAAATTTTATGAAAATTCATTAGACACACAAACCTCACCTTCAAATTGTACTTCTTTCCAAAACTAGTGTCTCCTTCCGAGGAGAACAACTTCACATCACAAAGAGAGTTTCAAAAGAGAAGAGAGAAAATCACAAGAAGAGTGAAAGAAACCAACTTAAAGAGAGAGGGAGAGGAAGAAAGTTGTGGTGTGAGGAATGAAGGGGGGAAGGGGCCCCCTTTTATAGAGGACCCCATGCCCGAACGTTCAGGTTTCTGCTCGAAAGTTCGGGCAATGCCCTTTTTTATGTAAACTAGGGGTATTACATGGATTGGCACTTGATCACAACATTGATTGAGCGATGGCGACACGAGACCCATTCCTTCCATTTGGCGGTGGGTGAGGCGCCTATCACCCTACCAGATGTAAAAATTCAATTGGGTTTGCCTGTTGATGGTTTCCCTGTTACTGGATCGATTGGCCTTGACTACAATGCACTATGTTCTGAGTTGCTCGGATTTACCCCAGTTGGAAAAGAGAAACGTGGGGGTAGACTTAATCTATCAACACTTACAAAGAGAGTGCCACCGTTACTTGAGGATGCGACGAAGATCCAGATTGTTCGGTATGCACAAGCGTATATTTTGCAACTAATTGGGGGTTGCTTATTCTTAGACTAGTCGTACAATTTGGTACATTTGAGATTCTTGCCTTTACTTACCGATTTCGACGTGGCTGGAACTTACTCATGGGTGAGTGCAACATTGGTGTGGTTATATCGTCAAATGTGTCGTGCAGTTGATTGTGAGAAAGAGGGTGTGTCAGGGGCCCTTATTTTCTTGCAATTATGGACATGAGACCGATTTCCAATTCTAGTTCCACGAAGAACTAACAATGCTCGCAATGATCCTGTTGCGCCTCATGCACATCTACCACCCCCATAAGGATATAGGTAAAGCAATTTTAGTCTTAATTTTTTCAATTATAAATAGAACATTACATATTTATATAATTTAATAATTTTTCCTTTTGTTTTGCAGATGGAGAAATGCTTTGGTGACTACGTGAGTCTCAATGCATGTCTTAATTAAATATAGGGAGACTCTAGATAGGCAATCTCCTAATTAGGTAAATTTTCTTGAAAAATTGATTATCACTTTTAGCTTATTTTATTGTGTTGCTTATCACCACTGATATTGGTACATGGTTGTTTAGGTGATATGGACACCATATACAGATGAATTAATCAATGAACTGACTGAGTACTGCCGTAAAGGGAAACACATATGGCAGATCGTTTCACCCTTGATTTCTTTTGCCGTAGTCTAGCTAACATAAGCCTGATCGGGTGTTGAGACAATTTGGGTTGAGACAGCCGATCCCTAAGCCATGCAACAGAAGCCTCGGTCTTCATAAGTACGACCTGAGACGTCGTAGTGAAAGTGATTGGGCGATGGTCCATCGAAAATATGTTGAGCAGTGGGCACAACGGGAAGAAAACTCGGCTGAGGGTGAAGTCCATTTCGACCCGTACATGATATGGTACTGGTCGGTAACTCGAAGATATATGATCGAAAGTGGAGCAACAATCGATTACTTGGTAAGAACATGCATTTTTCTTTTCATATTTTTTAAATTATTTTTCAAAGTCGTTTAGTTTAACTTATGTCATTTTCTTTTGTACAGGCTAACAACTTAGGTCAGGTTCACGTGGGTAGTTGGGGTAATGAAGTATCTGCCCTGAGAGATATTGAAAGAATTTCAATGACTGCGTTAGAAATGGTGCACGCGACGCATATGGGAAGGGTGGGAACCACAGAAGGATCATCATCCACATTTCAGCAGAGTCCCATTACCTCTGCCACTGAATTTGATTGATTTTCTGATGTTTGAGCGTCACCCTCACATGAAGATCGTTTTGTGGAGTTTGAGACAAGTACACCTATTGGGGGTGACCCATAAAATATGACATTCTAGAAGGACCCTATGCCAATTGAAGAGAGCTTTCCAAATGTACAAGTCAATCTAAAGGGAAATTGGAGAGGAAGAGGTAGACAAGGGCCAAGGCGAGGGCGACGGCCTAGTAGAGAACTCGCACCTATGACAGAGGCCATTATGGAGACACATGATGAGCCTTCTGAACATGATCATGCTCATGAACATGTGTGCAGTGTACTTGATGATGTCAATCCTCCTGTTCAGTCTCCATTGCGACAATATACTAGACATCATTTGCGTCGCAACAAACGACGACCAGCATGTCGCACTGAGTGACGACACATTTTTAAGTTTTGGTATAGGTTCTTTTATGATGTAATTTGATATGCAAAAAAACATTGTTATGTATTAAAAGTCTTTTTCATCGCAATATCGTTGTCTCATTTAGTATTGCTTCAGAATTTTTAAAGTTGAAAACTTCTACTTTGGAACATTTTGATGTAAGTATTATTGTGCTTGCTTTTACCTCTAGTAAATATTTGGGTCAAGTACGAGGCTATTGTCAGTGGTTTGATTCAATGAAGTTGAATTAAAATTAAAACTTCTGGTTGGGAGGTCATGTAACACCCCGTGCTTTTACTCAATATATTTGGTTGACTTATACGTACACATGTGTCAAATGAACTTGAAAATGTCAAAAGTCAGTTCGTAATGTGATTTTAAATAGAAATTGATTTACGACACGTGTATGTCTCATGTGGATTGAGTTTATAGAAGAAGAAGATGAGGAATGAAGTAAGAAAAAAATAAAATAAAAATATATTACTGTTAGTTGCGGGTACTGTTCACAAAACAGTACTGTGAACAGTACTCAGATGGAAAGATAAAAAAAAATTAAAAGAACGAAAGAAGTCGCTGGAACGAAAAGGAAAGAAAGAAGCAGAGAGAAAGAGAACCGAGAAGAAAGGAAGAGAAAAAGAAGGGAGAACGGGCGATTCGCTCGAAATCGAGACTTGTGGTAAGTGATTATCACTAATTTCTTCGTGAAATTAATATCTAAGGTAGATGTAACGATTCTAGCGGAGTAATTTTTGCTGTGGGAGCCGTTTTACAACGTTTTCAAAAAGTGGGGTTTTGACCCAACATGAATGAAAATCAACTAAGAAGGTTGGAAAATACTCTCTGGACTGTCGGGACCCCGAATATGTGGTTAGATTGAATTTATGTGTTCAATTGGAACTTTTATGGCTGTTGGAAGTTAGAGTGTATATTGGAGACCTTTTGAATCATAAACCCGATGAAACGCCAGTTTAAGGCTATAGCATGGTAGAAGGCACTGTTGCGAGTGCATCGATGCTAATTTCATGATTTTTTGGATTGTTTGACAATTTTAGTAAAAATTTACATCTTTCGAATGAATAGTGATGACGTGAACAGTGATGTGAATAGTACCCAATGAATAAAATGGAATTAGAATCCAATGAAACTCTGGTTTGAGATCATAGAATCGTAGAGAACTGAATTCCGGACGTTTCGATGTTAAGAACATGATTTATGGATATGACATATGTTTTCATATGTAATTTCATGATGAAATAACCCCATCTTAGCTGTTGAACCAGCTAGAAACTTTGAGTGTTAGTAATAGTATTTTGGTGAGTTGAAATGGTGATTTTCATGATAAGCTATGGTTCATTTCAGTGTTTACATTGAGAGCTGGATAAATGCTCGTGCGGACGCATTTTGATGGACGTTTATTGTGGCTCAATTTGACTTAGAAACCCCGTGTAACCACTATGAGTATAGTTTTCTTGATTTGGTTCTTGTATGACATTGTACGCATATAAAATGTTTGATTGTATGCATGTTATATTTATATATAATGCATTGAGTTTTATGGATCATGCAAACTGATTTTAGCAATTGGAGTTTGTAATGATGTCATTTCGTTAGGAATTAGACCCGGATGAGGTTTTGCGAGTCCTCATTGTCAGTAGGCCTGTCCTAACAAGGGTTGCGATCCTTGAAATGACTATGAATTGGGTAATGAGAGGTTGTGGCTACCTTGTACGACCATACAAGGGTGAGACTCGCTCTCTTGCCTTGAAGGAGGGAGATGGTAAAATATTTATGAATGAGCAATATTGTGTGCACGTATATTATTTTGATGAATGGTGCATATGTGCTTTTGAAATGTTTTAAATCATTTTGATATACCATGTTTCCTAAAATGCATGCGATTGTCATGTCAAGAACTATATTCACTGAGCTGTTGTTTGCTCACTCCATTTCCTCCAACATTTCAGGTATTGAGTCGAAGGGAAAAAGAAAAATCCGTGAGTGATAATCACGTGAGCCTTCGTCTGGTATGTGTATGTCTGCTTGGAGGAAATATTTTATGTGTTTGTTATTTTGATATGTATAATCATCACATACTACATATATAAATATCACCTAGATGGGTTGTGTGGTAATCTTATATAATGCTTGGGATGATGGAATGAGATGATCATAGATATTTATCAGGTGAGAATTTAATTTGTGGAATGAATGGAATGAATGTGAGTGGAATGATCATATATATATATATATATATATATATATATATATATATATATATATATATATATATATATATATATATATATATTTGATTTGATTTGATTTGTGGTATATTGGAAAAATTTGTGAATGTCCGTTGAGGCTGACAGTGTATTGTATACTGTATATGGGTATGTACAGTGTATAATACACTGTGCCGGTCATGACGTCAGCCTACGTCAGGGGCGTCGTGACAATATTGGTATCAGAGCCAAGTTTAGGATTAAAAGCCTAAAAGATTAAAAGTTTTATGATATTATGATTGTTTGTATGGGTATATATATGGGTAGTCCTCTTATGTTGAGCCTAATCCAATATGTTATCTTGACTAAGAATCACCTATGTCGGTGAATGTCAAATTTGGAAACGAATAGTCAAGATTAACAATGGAAATTGCTGATCAAGAAAGGATCAGAAGGCTGAAAGAAAAAGAACTCTATGTAATCCAGTGATAAGAAATCATATAGCTTATATATGACTAGTAATTACCCAACAACAACGAAATGCACAGCTTATGAGCTTGTGGCAAAGTTGTAATGTGAGAAAGACAGAGGCTTGAACCATTGATAGCTCCAGATGTGAGTGCTAATGGTGTGAGTACTTCTGTAAAAACATATATAGTTGAGACTCTCCTATCTTAACTAGCAGTCTTATAGTAGACGGAGTAAAGAATTTGCGACTCTGAGTGGAGACTATCTTAGAGAATGATTAAGTCTCTGAAAATGATAAAGCAAGTTAGCTAAGTTTAAGCTAACTGATGATAAGAGATAATAGAAAATTGGGTTAAGGACTCCTGAGATGATTAAGGCATGAGATTAATTAAAGAAGCTATTTATGAGGACTTCTATCATCATGCTGAATAAGATACATAAGGCATTTTTGTCACACCCCAGTACACAGCACACCGCAGCGTCTAGTACCCCCGGGATGTGATGGGCACTCATACCGAGCGTACCCCAGCCGTTATATACCACATAATATTGTCACATCCCAGTACATAGCCCACCACAGTGTCTAATACCCCCGGGATCATTTGTCCACACTATTCATCAGTGAATAGTGTGGACAAATGTGAATAGTGTGGACAAATAATCCCGGGGGTATTAGACACTGCGGTGGGCTGTGTACTGGGATGTGACAATATTATGTGGTATACAACGGCTGGGGTACGCTCGGTATGAGGTGCCCATCACATCCCGGGGTACTAGACACTGCGGTGTGCTGTGTATTGGGGTGTGACAGGTCAAACATCAACCAGGGCATGGAATTTGGGTTCCATTAGTTCCGGGAGTCCCTGGGAGGATATTGGGACTCGCTCCAAGTGTTGGCCAGGAAAAAAAAACCCGGGTTATTGGCCCTGGTTGCCTCAAACGCGTTTTCTAAGTCATTTTAGTTAATTTAAACTAAAACTTCCGGTTGGGGGGTCCAAAATTCACCGGGGCATGGGATTTGGGTTTCGTCGGTTCCGGGAGTCCTTGGGAGGATATTGGGACTTGCTCCAAGTGATGCGAAGGAAAAAAATCACGTGGATTGGCCCTGGTTGCCTCAAACGTGTTTTCTAAGGCATTTTAATTTATTTAAACTAAAACTTTCGATTGGGGGTCAAAACTTCGCTGGGGCATGGGATTTGGGTTCCATCAGTTCCGGGAGTCCCTTGGAGGATATTGGGACTCCCTCCAAGTGTTGGTCGAGAAAAAAAACCTGAGTGATTAGCCTCAGTTGCCTCAAACGCATTTTCTAAGTCATTTTAGTTCATTTCAATTAAAACTTCCGGTTAGGGGGGGTCAAAAATTCACCGGGGCATAGGATTTGGGTTTCGTCGATTTTGGGAGTCCTTGGGAGGATATTGGGACTCACTCCAAGTGTTGGTCCTGAAAAAATCCCGGGTAATTGACCCCGGTTGCATCAAACGTGTTTTCTAAGTTTATTTAGTTCATTTCAACTAAAACTTATGGTTGGGGGGTCAAATATTCACCGGGGCATGGGATTTGGGTCCCGTCGGTTCTGGGAGTCCTTGGGAGGATATTGCGACTCGCTCCAAGTGTTGGTCGGGAAAAACCTGGGTGATTGGTTTCGGTTGCCTCAAATGCATTTTCTAAGTTATTTTAGTTCATTTAAACTAAAACTTCAAGTTGGGGGGTTAAAAATTCACCAGGGCATGAGATTTGGGTTTCGTCAGTTCCGAGAGTCCCTGGGAAGATATTGGGACTCGCTCCAAGTGTTGGTCGGGAAAAAAACCCGGGTGATTGGCCCCGATTGCCTCAAATGTGTTTTCTATGTCATTTTAGTTAATTTAAACTAAAACTTCCGGTTGGGAGGTCAAAAATCCAGGGCATGGGATTTGGGTTCCGTCAGTTCCGAAAGTCCCTGGGAGGATATTGGGACTCACTTCAAGTGTTGGTTAGGAAAAAAGCCCGGGTGATTAGCCCCAGTTGCATCAAACACATTTTTTAAGTTTATTTAGTTCATTTCAACTAAAACTTTCGAGTGAGGGGTCAAAAATTCGTTGGGGGCATGGGAGTGGGGTTCCACCGGCTCCGGGGATCCCTGGGAGGATATTGAAACTTGCTCCAAGTGTTGGTCGGAAAAAAATCCCAGTGGTATAAGAATTTCTTGTTTTATTTTTTTAAAAAAATTATGTCTGAAAAAAGACACCTTCAATACAAAAAAAATTGTATTGAAGGTCGACATGGCAAAAAAAAAAAAAATGGCCAGTAGCTTGTCCACATGTACAATTACTGTTGAAAGTTTGGTAGTTGTGACATTACTTTTAAAATTTTGGTATTAGTGACGTAATTTTGATTAATTAGGTTAATCATGTCAAAAACCCGATTCTTACAAGTTAAATAGATTTTGAAATTTCAAAAGAAAAAGATGAGATTGTGTCAAAATTTTTGTAGTTTTTTTTTTCTTTCTAAAGTTTTGAATTAAAAGTTGAATTATATTTTTATATTTACATGACAATGTAATAGTTTAGGAAAATGCAAGTTTACATGTGGATAGCAATGAGACAAGACATGTTCAAGGCAAGGTTCGAAACTTCGATTTCGCCCTAAACTTCGACCTTCAAAAATCACAATTAATTCGGAGAAGTTTAATTCGACATGGAGAATTTTTGTAAAAATTTGCTAAATTAGAGAAGTTTAGAGAATTTTTGCATATATGCTTAAATATCTAAATTTATTGTAGTATAAGCTAAAAACTAATATAAATAGACACTTTTAATACATAAAAATATCAATAAGCGACCTAACAAAACTAATCTTATTAAGTGAGTTGATGAATTTGAATGACGGCTTTTGGTCTTAATTTGTTTTCTTTATTTTGATATTTAATTTTGTGGTGGCTTGCTTCTCGACCATATACTTTATTAGTTTATTATTTGAATTTGTTGTTTATTAATCTTGTTTCATAAGAGTTAACTAAAAAAAGATGACTTTAGGAAATCTTTTAATTTATTTTTAAGTTTTTATCTTATTTCGACTTTATTTATTTATTTATTTTGCTTCTTTTCTTTTCTTTTTTGGTAAAGCATATCCCATAAACTACATAATTTGTTAGCTTGTTAAATTGTTTTTTAAAATTTATATTGCTATGTTGGTTGATGAAGTTGAAAATAATACATAATTATTGGTGTTTTTTTGTTTTTTATTGATAAAGTAACATCTTTTTTACTTCTCTGTCCAATTTCATCGAATTTTATCGAATTTTTACATTTTTTTATTGAAAAACTAAACTTTTGTCGAAGTTTATCGAATTATTTCGGCGAATTTTTGTATTTTTTATTTTACATCTACTTTGCACTTCGATGGTAAAAAAAGGAAAAAAATTTGCCCAATTTCAGCAAAATTCAGCAAATTTTTAAACCATGGTTCAAGGTTCTCAAGTAAGAATATAAATTTGTTGTATAATTAAAAATGAGAAGGGTGTTTTGCGAAGTTCAATGAGGTAAAAATAGCAGTCTCTTAAATTTTGTGGTAGAAAGAGGAATTTTTTGTGGTTTAACCAGTAGCTTCCTTAAGTTAATATTTTGTGGTACTAGATATTAAAGTAATTGTAATAAATCATTTTTATCGAGAAATTTATATTTTACAGTAGCAAAATTTTTAATAATTGATTATGATAAATTCATAAGAGACGTGATTTATTTATTTTTGTACAATATTTGGGTTCAAATCATTAATTTCTTAAAACATGAATTTTTCGTATAAAATTTGGATTCAAAAATATAGTTTATCATTCAAAATTATGCACACATATTATTTAAATTAAATTCTTATTAAAAATTCATGAAGGCATCTTTTGTTAATGATACAAATTTAATGATGGTCTAAGATATTGTTAATATTTAAAATTAAAACTTATTTTAGAATATAGAAGTTAATTTAAAATATAAATTATTTGCAATTAATTTCTATTTCTATATAATAATGGGTGGTTTTAGTGTCGTGTCGGGCTGACATGGACAGTTGAACCCAAACATCAGGTATCATAGATCATAAATTTTAAAATTTTCACTCTTTGGTATCTCTTGACTTCTAATCTTCACTATCTCTTTATTTGTATTTCTACTTTCATTAAAATTACATTTCAATTTATTTTTAATCCTGCTAATCTTGAATCCTTTAAATTTTAGAGCCTCCCTCCAAATCTCTAATTTAGCATTTACTCCATATGCAATTTAATGAATCAAAACTATATTATCAACAAATAACATACACCATAAAATATCTTTTTCAATATATATATTTGATCAATTCATCTATAACTGATGCACAAGGTAGGGGCTTAATCCTTGGTTCGTTAGTTTTTTATCTCCAATATCCACTAGGGGTGTAAGTGACATACACCCGATTCGACCAAATCGGGTCGGATCGGGTGTATAATTAATTGAGGGTTGGTCGGGTCACTTAAAAGAGGCTCCACCACATCGGGTTCGGGTTGGACCTTGGGTTTGGTGGAAACCCGACCCTACCGACATACATTAAAATTTTAAAAAACCCCCTGCCCCCTTCCATTCTCGTGCGAACCGCTCTCTGCGTCTCCCTCTCTCTCATCTTCTTCTTCTTCTTCTTCTCTCCTCTCTCTCTCTCCTCTTCTTCTCACCACCCCCATCTCTTTCTCTTCTTCTTCTTCTTCTTCTCTCTCTCTCTCCTCTCTCTCTCTCCTCTTCTTCTCACCACCCCCATCTCTTTCTCTTCTTCTTCTTCTTCTCTCTCTCTCTCTCTCTCTCTCTCTCCTCTTCTTCTCACCACCCCACCCCCATCTCTCTTTCTCTTCTTCTTCTTCTTCTTCTTCTTCTCTCTCTCTCTCTCTCTCTCTCTCTCCTCTTCTTCTCACCACCCCCATCTCTCTTTCTCTTCTTCTTCTTCATCTTCTTCTTCTTCTTCTTCTCTCTCTCTCTCTCTCTCTCCTCTTCTTCTCACCACCCCCATCTCTCTTCTTCTTCATCTTCTTCTTCTTCTCTCCTCTCTCTCTCTCTCCTCTTCTTCTCACCACCCCCATCTCTCTTTCTCTTCTTCTCCCTCTTTTTCGTGCGCAGTGCTCTCTGCGTCTCGCTCTCTCTCTCTCCTCTTCTTCTCCCTCTTTCTCTGCAACTCCCTTCGCACAGGCCTTTAACCATAAAAAAAAAGGCTATTTAATGGAGGTTGGATCCTCAAAAAAGGGGAGGTCAGGTGGCATCGGATCCATCAATAAATAAATAGTTTTTATAGTTGATTTCTCAGACATAAATCTAAATTGGTTGTTTGACATTAAGGTTTCAGCTACTACTCTAACGCCCATAATTTCATTGTACGATTAAACTATGGTTTTTCTAATGCCTGTGAAACTGAAAACATAAAAGAAGGTAAGAGAAGTAATTGTGTTCATATTAGATATATAAGTAATGGAGACTTTTCTACTTCTATAATTTGTAATTTAGAAACTCCCCTTTACTCATGAGGTGCCTACAGAGCTGCTATCTATGATTACTTGAACCAGTGCAATGAATAAAAAAACAATGGCTATATGTCAAATACACTTCAAAGTTAGCAGCAAGTCCATCCTCATCATCGGTGATAAATTCTCAGCTTGTGCACATGATTCATATTCTCGGAAGTGCACAAATTTCTTGCAGGCAGGATTCCGACCCATTGTACGAGTGTCATTTGATGCATTGTACAAAGCTTATTAGTTGAAAGTGGGTGCAAATGCTTCTTGGGCAATGGAGGCAAAGTTGCTGATAAATCATCATCCTGGTAACAATAGTTTTCAAAGTTAGTCATTTTTTGGTAAGGAAAAAGCAGTTCCCGGATGCTTTTTTCTATTTTTCCTCCTGTCATTGTGTTGCTATGGAAGTGAGTGTGAAAGCAGGCCTTTTTTAAGTCCTTTTAGTTCTACCAGAACTTTTTTTTTTTTCCTGCTTGATGGTTGACATACTTGGGCTTTGTTATCTATTTCTTTCTGTCCACAATTTATATGTTAATTTTCTTTTATTTGGATTCATGTTGGAAAGCAAATTACTTGTATGTTATATCTCCTTTTGAAATGGAATTCTCTCTTTCTAATATGGTGTTTCAAATTACTCTTCCCTATTTGAAATACCCTTTAGAATTAAGTAAATAGAAGAGTATGTGTTACTTTTTTTTTTTTTTTTTTTTATCTCATTTGAAAGAGTTGGATCTAAACCTCAATCGACCTAGAAAATGACCTTATGTTTGAATTTAAATCTAGGCAGAGTCCACACAATCTAGAAGTCTAAACAATTCATTTAGAGTTTTACTTGTATGAAATTTGTGATCATAAACAATTAGTGCTTTTTATTTTGATATTTATATTATGTACATATAAAAGAAACTTAAGTTACCAATAGCCCGGTGGTCCAGTGGTTCGAGAGCTGGGTTTATTTCACGGAGGCCAGAGGTTTGAGCCGGGATATCGGAGGGGCAACTACCATATGCGCTCAATTTTTCTGATTGGTGCAGCTTATGTTGCGGTGTCTGATTGTGGGCCCAGTTTGAGGGGCCGCTAGATGTTGGTCAGGTTGTTGGGGTGGGTATAGTCAATTTTATAAGGGGTTAAATTTCCCACGGGGAGGGGTGGGGCCCCATACTTGTTTTTCCTTTAAAAAAAAAAAAAAACTTAAATGGGAGTTTATTTATTTAAAATAACAAAATAATGAAAAAGTGTATATATATATATATATATATATATGTACCTGACACGTTCATTATCTTTACTCGTTACAGATCCTTAAGTTGTTCGATGTCAACAAAAGAGATGAGATTTAATAATTTTTTCTATTAAATTTAATATAATAACTAAATTATGTTATAATTATAAATATAATACAATTAATTTTTGAGCTTCAAATATTACACAGACTGATGCAGGATATGCACGAGTAATGTCAGAGTCTAATTATAATTTCTTTATTTTATTTTAATTATTATTTAATTTAAATTTTAGATTTTGTTTAGAATTTTATATAGAGTTTGAGTTTGATTTTAATAGGAATTATCAGTTTAGATACCATATTAGTCTATAAATGAAAAATTGATCGCCGTCCTTAATCCCTTTCACGTTCTTCTTTCTTACGTTGGGTATCCATTAGATTGCTCTCTCTTAGTGGAATCTGGGATCTTCCCCGTTGGAAATAATCTAAATTATATTTTATTAGATTTTATATTTAATTAAGATTTTGAGTTTGTATCTAATTAGAATATTGAATTTGTGTTTAAATAGTATTAGGAGTTTTGGGTTGTTTAGGAGTTAAGACTTTGTGATTATAAATACAGCACAATTCTCGGAAGTGCACAATGTCAGGAGTCTTTTAAGTTGTTTAGAAAGTGCATGCAGATGCTGAGTTTACTATTAATTAATCACTTTTGTTAGTGCTATAAATGAGATTTATGACATTTTAATGACTAATATATAATTCAAGTATTACCCCTTGGTGACGTATGGAGGTAGAATATATTAGACCTTGGGCTTCTATCATATGGCGATGTGTTAGTAATTTTTTATAATTAGATTAACATTCCCCTTAATATAATTCTTATAATGACCGAGCTGTAATATTACATTTATGTAAATATCCAAAATATAAAACTGAAATTTGAAATATGTCAGTCAGTAGTATAGAAAAAATAACAAGATAGCAATAAATTATTCAAAGTAATAATTATGAAAATAAAATCACCACCAGAACAAGATTTTGATCATGACATTCCCTTCAGTCTTCAAGGCTTTGAATGCTTTGTTTGGTACAGTTTCAAAGTAACATAAAGCTAATGGTGCAATTGAGTTCAATAATATTACAATTACATATAAGCATCATTTGCTCAGCCATATACTTGATTAAATTAAGGGAATTTCAAACAGTGAAGAGTAATTCGAAACACCATATTAGAAAGAGATAAATTCCATTTCAAGAAGAGATATAACATACAAGTAATTTGCTTTCCAACATGAATCCAAATAAAAGAAAATTAACATATAAACTGTGCACAGAAAGAAATAGATAACAAAGCCCAAGTATGTAACCACCAAGCAGGAAAAAAAAGTAGTTCTGGTAGAACTAAAAGAACTTTAAAAAAGCCTGCTTGCACACTCACTTCCATAGCACCACAATGACAGGAGGAAAAATAGAAAAAAGCATCTGGGAGCTCATTTTTCCTTGCCAAAAAATGACTAACTTTGAAAACTATTGTTACCAGGATGATGATTTATCAGCAACTTCGCCTCCATTGCCCAAGAAGCATCTGCGGGCACTTTCAACTAATATGCTTTGTACAATGCATCAAATGGCACTCGTACAATGGGTCGGAATGCTGCCTGCAAGAAATATGTGCACTTCCAAGAATACAGATCATGTGGCCAAGCTGAGAATTTATCACTGATGATGAGGATGGATTTACTGCTAACTTTGAAGTGTATTTGACTTATACCAATTGTTTTTTCATTCATTGCACTGGTTCAAGTAAGCATCGCAGCTCTGTGAGCACCTGAGTAACACAAAAAAGAAGGGGAATTTCTAAATTACAAATTATAGTAGTAGAAAAATCTCCATTACTTGTATATCTAATATGAACACAATTACTTCTCTTACTTTCTTTTATGTTTTCAGTTTTCACAGGCATTAGAAAGACCATATATGGAAAAGTACCAAACAAAGACAATTCTGAGACAAAGAATCATTTTTCGTCAAATGAAAGCAGAGAAAAACTCAGTTGAAAAGGCCTTGTGAGTTATGCATCCGCAAGAAGATAAAGAAGATATTCAAAATTGCCCAATTTATAGAGGGCGTAAATTGATGAGTCATGCAATGAAATTGTTGAAGACAGTAATAGAATAGAGTACTAGTTGAAACTTTAATGTCAAACAATCAATTTGAACTTCTGCCCGGGAGATCAATTATGAAAGCTATTTATCTACTAAGGAGATTGATGAAAAGGTATAGGGAGAAGAAGAAAAACCTTCATATGGTCTTTATTGATTTAAAGAAAGCCTATGACAGAGTACCTAAAGATATAATATGATGGGTATTGGAGAGAAAAAAGAGTTACAACTAGGTACATTAAACTGATAAGAAATACATGTATAATGGAGCAAGAACCATCGTAAACTCAACAGTAGGAAAAACTAACGAATTTCCAATTACTCCTACCAAGGATTAAGCCCCTACCTTTTGAATCAGTTACGGATGAAATAATTAAACATATTCAAGAAAATATTCTATGGTGTATGTTATTTGTCGATGATATAGAGTATTGATTCATGAAACTGCATCTGGAGTAAATGCTAAATTAGAGGTTTGGAGAGAGGCTCTAAAATCTAAAGGGTTCAAGATTAGTAAGGCTAAGACCAAATTGAATACATTAAATGTAATTTTAGTGGAAGTAGAAATACAAATGAAGAGATAGTAAATATTGGAAGTCAAGAGATACCAAAGAGTGAAAATTTTAGGTATTTGGGATCCATTATACATAAAGAAAGAGAAATAGGTAAGGATGTGAACCATAGAGTTAAAGTAGGATAGGTCAAGTGGAGGAGTGCTTCTAGAGTATTATATAATAGGCGTATCCCATTGAAGTTAAAGTGCTATTAAGTCAGCCATGCTATATGGTACCAAATGTTGGGCAATTAAAAATAATCTGTTAACAAACTAAGTGTAAGAAAAATGTGAATGCTCAGATGAATATGTGATAAAATTTTAAAAGATAAAATTAGAAATGAGCATATTCGAGGAATGGTAGGAGTAACACTAATTAGAGATAAAATGAGGAGAATCAGTAAATGTGGTTTGGATACATACAACGTAGGCTTTTAGATGCACTAGTTAAGAATAGTGACCTATTAACACTACATGGTAACAATAAAGGTAAAAAAGACCTAAAATAACATGGACAAAGATAATTAAGAAAGAAGTTATAATTAAGAAAGATTTAACTTCTTGTAATTTGAATGTTGACTTAGCCCTTGGTAGAGCAGAGTGGAGAACGTGGATTCACGTAACGAATCTCATGTAGTTCAGAAAAGGTTTAGTTGAGTTGAGTTGAGTGAGCAGTAATTTTAAAGTATTCCACCAACTGTCACTTAAACGTGAACTGCAACATTCCTAATTGGCTAACAAATTCTAAAAGTGGCCAAGCCCAATTCTAACTATCAGATATAGAGCAAAAAAATTGTATCTATTATCCATTTATTCTAGATCTTCACAACTGAGAATTTGGACACATACAATCAGATGCACCAATTAGAAAAAGCGACCTCTCGACAATAATGGTACTAATAAGAGGCTGAGAAAGACCTAAAATTATATGGATAGCATGGATAATAGAATCGTGAATTGCAATAGGATCGTTTGATAGTTTAGTGAATCGAATCGAGATTCGAATTGGTTAATCATAATATATGACTTGTGTATACAAACACATATTTAAGTCAATATCTACAAAACATGGGATTTAATTTATTAATTTGGTTAACTAATTAGTTTAGTCCCAATTGTTTATTTCTTATACGTCCATTCTGATATGGTTTTTAGAACAAAACTCAACTCAACTAAGCCTTTTCCCAACTACATGGGGTCGGCTACATGAATCCGTTTCCTCCACTCTGCTCGATCAAGGGCTAAGTCGACTCTTAAATTATAAATAGATATGATTTTTAGAACTAATTTTTAAAAATGATTTTTTGTTGAAGAACCAATCCCCATAAATATTAGAACTCATCTAGGTTAAATGGTTATAAATCACACCTTAATTTCCTAATAAATAATATATACTTATTAAATAGGCACAATACTCATTAAACACTTAAATTTGGATGTTCAATCATGATACTTTAAGTCAATTATATACAATATATATATATACACTTCTGGTACGATTTGTATGAATCGCTTGAATCGTAAGATTGGAATCGTGAATCATAAAATTTGAATCATGAATTGTAAGATTCTACTATTTTTTAAAGATTTATTATAAAATTCAGTAGTATCGGGACTCATGCTAATGATTTGAATCGAATCGTGAATCAATCATATGATTCATAGATTCGAATTGGGATTTTAACAACCATGAAGGAGAGACATAATGAAGAAAGATACAACTAATTGTAATATAACTATCAACCTAACAATTGATTTAGTGGAATGGAGGAAGTGGATTCATATAGTCAACTACATGTAGTTCGAAAAAGGCTCTGTTGAGTTATCTACATAACTGAGATAACATATAGGTATCCTAACAATTTTCCTAAGTCATGGAATAAATAAATGCTCTTACCAAAACTCACGCAAACCTATGCATCAATCAAGTGCTCACAAACAACTGACACCCATACTTATCCAGTTTGTTGTATGTTAAAGTCTTCTAGGTAATGAAAGACTATCACAATATATAAAGGAGGATTGACCACTTGAATAAACAATATGATAAGTTATCACCCCAAAGATTTGAAACAAAGCACCAGACTAAACCAAGTATAATGAGAAAAACACTAACCTTGTCCAATTTAGAATGGAGCCTCAAGAGACTCATCCCAAACATCTGCACTTCCATTTGAAGCATCTTCAACATCCTCTTCCATCGATAGCCTAATATATTCTCTATGTGCAAAACGATCCCATTCTGTCAAAGTTGGATCCTCACGCTCCTGCTCAGGGTACAAGGATGCAGATATTACTAACTGCCATATAGTTAAGCACTCCCCATTGCTAATGTGGACAGCTAGAGGGGCAGCCACATACCTGGCGAATAAGAAATGGATCACGCGTTTCAAAAGCCATGAACTTATTAAGATTGAAAAGAATATTGAATACATTTCCTGAAAGTTTGCAGCTCTTGAAGTCGCGCAAGGTAAGATAGTTTTCCCTCTGCAAAAAACAATTCAAAGAGTCAAGCAAAGTCATCTTTGACTTAAACACACAAGAAATGAAAGTGAATAAGGCAGTTAATAAATGGGCAAGGTATCACCTCTGGTCCGACCATGTCAACCATTTGGCACAAAATATCTTCAAAGAGTACAGGTTCTTGGGCCATGCATTCCATTCGATGCAACTGCTCTTCATAAAAGAATTGCATTTCATTTGGTGTAAGAATTCCATTCCCATCCAAATCAACACATTTGAACCTGAAACATAAAATATGACGTTAAGCTTAAAACTTAATAACAAACAAATTGTAATCTAAAATATACAAACAAAATATTTGAAATAAAAAACTTCACATGTATCAGCAATTTTATATCAATGAAACTGAAAAAGTAGATTAACGAATTTCTTACTTCACAACAACAATTGAGGAAATAAAATAAGCTTTAAAGAAAAATTAAGACGAGCAGTAAAAAATGATAAACGCTTTTCATAACAAAAAAAACAAAAAAAAAAAACCCTAACACCATGGGGATACCCCGTATTTAGAATGAAGCTTCCAAGCTCTAACAAAAGAGCATTTCAAAGTCTAAGACTATGTTGTCAACGCATTGACACAACACCTAGGTGATTTGGCCTACTTAGGTGAGGTGGTGCCTCAAATTTCAGTTTAAGTTTCAATCTCAACGATTCACACTTCTTCTTCTTCTTTTTTCCTTCAGTTTCAGTATGTGACAAAGAAGCATGATTTTTAAGTGTTGCCTTGTGTTCACCCATCGGGGAATTGGCTCGATGGTTGGGAGGAGAGACGGACGCTGACTGAGGCAGAGGTCTGGAGTTCGAATCTTGATTTGGCGAGTTTAATGCTGTGGGTATCCGGACTAATGCATGGTGGGTACGTGTAGGTCCCAGTGGATTAGTCGGTCTATAGGGAATGGGGCCTCTAGGAATGGCTACCACTGTCTCAAAAAAAAAAAACAAAAAGTGTTGCCTTGTGTTCCACTCCACATTGTATACATGCTAACACAATGTATTGTAGGATTGTGCATGGCATCTGACTTGCCTAGCATTTATTATCAATTACAAGGATGCGAAAAGTGTGTTTCAATCATAAAATACAGTATATTGAGTTGTCAAATTTCTTCAGTGATCAATCTCTATATAAATTCTTGCTCAATATAGCACTTATTAGAAAGATTGTTCACATTCTACGCAACACATCCTAACAATGCGTGTCACAATGATAACTTCACAAGTTCAACAAACAAGTAAACGTGTTCTCCTGGAATAATCTGTCATGCTTCATGCTTGTCTTAAACTATATCTAAATATAGCTACGCCCAATAGGATTTGAACCTATACCAAAGGTTTAGAAGACTGATATCCTATCAATTAGACAATAAATTCTTTTATTTTTGCCTTTCCAATCTCAATCTTGTGATCAAGAAGGACCACCTCTTGTGTACCAATTATCGTGCCCACAATAGCTAGATAGCCAAGTGCAAAGTGGATAACTGTTGAAAACATCTAAATAGTAAGCCCACCCCAAGATGAGTGCCCTCCTTTTCCGACTTTCCCAAACCCTCTAGTAACACAACCAAAGCAGCGACAAGTTCTCTGCCTTTATGGGGATGGACGAACTCTTTGTTTAACTTTCACCACTTAAAAGGCTTAAGGTTAAAATGGTTTATAGTTTAAAAACAAATTTTCAAAAAATCTGAAGCAATCAAAATTTTTTCTAACATTATATTTGAAAAATGTCTTTTGAGGTGTAAAAATAGTGAAAACACATTTGGTTCACTGAGTTTGAAAGAACAAAAAGAAAGAATAAAAATGCACTTGAAAAGTTGTTATTTCCTAAATTTTATCATTTACTTAGAAATATTGTTAATATTTATTTATAATTTTTTAGGAATGCATTCATTGATTATTGGATCACTAGCAATATGTTGACAATGAGTATAGTGACTTTAATATTTACAATCTTAAAGCAATCAGAAACCAGATCACAAGTTCAATTACTCAGGTATATCTCTGCTTCTTTAGAAGTTTTCAATGAAGATTCTAGTTTTTACATATATTTTGAGTTCACCTAGATCATTTGAAAAATTAAAGTTATTATCCAAAATGAGTTGGTGTGTGTAAAAAAGTCACTAAATCATTGTTTGTTGTTTGATTATTTGTACTTGGTTTCATTATCAATGTGCCCTAGAATGTTACTATTTTCTTCTGTTTTGACATGATGGAAAATTGGGACCAAAGAAAAATGGTCACAACTACCTAAAATTATTGAAAAATGTTTTAGGAATAATTCATTTTGAAATAAAAATTAGATTTCAGATTTAAAGTCGAACTTCGAAAAAGTGTAAATTAGTTCTAAAAGTGACTATTAATCCAAATAACCGAAAGCATGTTCTCTTGCAATGTCAATGTGCTACAGTAATGTTGAAGGGGCCATTGTTCCATAATTATGAGTGTAATGTTGTGATTCTAAGTTGTTATTACTATAATTATATTTTTTCCTGTTTATTGTGTTTTATTGAAAAATTTATTAATTAACTTCAACTTGAATGCAAGAAGACTTCAAAATTGTTCTTCGAGAACCTTTGGTAACTCATCCAGGACTGGAGTTCTTGAAGAGCACACCGAAATTTCAGGAAAGATATCGTATGAACTTGAGAACTTGTTATTTAGTATAAAATACTAGAAATTGATTGATCTTTTGTTCTATGACCTTTTGAAACTGTGTCCTTTAATTGACACTCTACTAGGGAAATGCCATGGAAGAACACTTCCCTTAGATTGAAGTAGAGCTCTATCAAGGAAATGCTATGGAGGAATGACACTTTCATTTGATTCAAGAAAAAAGGCTTTTTTGAGTAGAGAGTAGATGCAAACTATTCAAGTGGATGGGAAATAGAGCTTGTCTCTAGGCTTCATTGGTTCAGGTAGATATAGTAAAGAGGTGGAAAAGTTGAACTACGTAGGATGAGATTTCAAACTAGGGATAAAGAGCTCAAATTAACTCAACTAAGCCTTTCCCAACAACATTCGGTCGACTACATGAATTTGCTTATTTCACTATGTTCTTTTGAGGGCTAAGTCAACATTCAAATTAAAAGAAATTAAATCTTTTTTAATTGTCTTTGTCCATGTTGGTTTAGGTCTACCACGGCCTCTATTGTTACCATCTAGTGCTAATAGGTCACTCTTCCGAACTAGTGCATCTAAAGGCCTATGTTGTACGTGTCCAAATCACCTTAGTAGGTTCTCTCTCATTTTATCTTCAATTGATACTACTCTTATCATTGCTCAAATATGCTCATTTCTAATCTTATCTTTTAGGGCTTGTTTGGTGCACGGGATAGGATAGGATTATTTTTATGAAATTGGATTGGATTGGATTAAACAATTAAAAAAAATGCAAAACCCATTACAATGGGATAAAAATAATCCCCCCCTTTTGGTTATCACTATTTTATCCCATTAAAATGGGATAAAAATGAGGATCAGATTATATTTTATCTCATCCTAGTCGGCAGCCAAACATGGGCTTGAGACTAAAAAAAGTCCTATCCCATCCAATCCCGCGCACCAAGCGAGCCCTTAAAGTTTTACCACAAATCCCTCTTAGTATTCGTATTTTTGTTACACTTAGTTGCTAACATGTTTTTGAAAGAACCCTTGATTGGCAAAAATATATTCTCTATGATCTTCCTTGATTATTAAAATTACCCTCTAAGAAATATTTCACGGTCAAGTTCCTCATGGAAAGGACAACATTACTTAATATATGAGTTTCATAAGAATTTCAGTTACTACTGCATATAGGTATAGCAAGCGCAAGTGCTTTCTTTAACAAAGAAGACACTCACATGAATGACCAAACTATATAAAAGATGACAATGCCTTAACCTGATAATACCTACTCTGAAATTGCATCTCATTTCAGAGGAGTAAGAGGGGAGAAGGGTTACTACTAGCCTCTTTCACAATCATGTTTATAAGCTTCGCGTTTGTGTTCAACTTCAAGACATCACAATTCAAAAGCACTATAAAAATCAGGTCTAAAACACATAACTGATCATATTCAAATCACTACGATAAAAAGTGAATCATGAAGCAAGGAAGGAAGGCACAGAGTAATGGCCATGAATGAGTGAAATTCGTGAAAAGTATCCTTGTGCTCACAAAATAATGAATCAAAATGTACCAATATTCAAGACTAGGCTCAGACGACTTATCCTCCTCTGAGAGCATGAAGTAAACAAAATCTTCATATCCCATCTTCCCTTCCACCTTGCTTGTAAACTTTCTAGGAATCTGAAAGATCAAATAAGAATGAGGCCAAGGAAAAAATAATTAAGTATTTTAAGATCGTTTTATCACAATAGAGGAGTCAATTCAGTCTGAAGTGTAAGAACAGTTCATGATAAGGACCTGCGAAAAAATTCTATCCACGATCCTGTAGGTAAGGGCATGGTTACCATATCTGATAAGATTCTCTCTATCGATCAAGAAATCATGATCTGTGTCCAGCTCCCAGAACTTGCAGTATATCACATAGAAGTGTTCATAGGAGAAGTACCTGCAATATGCAAGGCACATAAAAAGAATTGTAATGCAATGGAAAACATTACAGCAGCAAGTACTACATTGTAAGGATGTATTGCAGAAAAAACAAGAAATAGATGCCCTACTTTTAAGAGTTAAGATAGACTTGTCATTTCACGAAAAAAACAAAAAACAAAAAACAGCATTATGCTTCCTCCTGAGACAGCATAGGCTTTCTTTTTCTTTTCTTTTTTCTTTTTTTGTGGAGTTATAAAAATTATTTTTGATGTCAAACATAAGTTTATATGAACCACCAAGGAAGAGAAACGAGCTGGTTGAACAGCAGTCATTTTAGGAACTATGAGCTAATGGTGCAACACAATCAAATGAGAGACACGAGCCATTTATGATGATTTATATCACAAATATTAAATACTACTCTCGGTTTCAGTCTTACAAAACCTGACAGCTTAAGTGAGCCCTTACTATATCATTTGCTAAATGTTTAACATGTATGCCTACCTCAGGACTTTGTTGATATCCTCCTCCTCATCAGCATGTTGCATTGCAGAAATTAGGTTTCCACGTTTCAACTCCCTTAGGGTAAGACGACCATTTCCTGATCTATTCACATAGTAAAATAGTCTGTATATGACAGTTTCAGCTGGTACATTGCAAAAGAAGTTGAATTTGCAGCGTATCAGTGATAGCAAAATTTTATGCTTAATAGTATATTGAAGATGATTTTTCATCACCTCGAAAAAAGAGAGTAACAGAATGACTATGCAACAATATATTCACAAAAGCAATTAGAAATTAAGGAACAACATATAAAATATCCCAAGGACCATTTAAAGGAATATGAAGGTGAAATAATAATCAAGTAAAGATGCTAGAAGAAAAAAGTGTGAATTTATCTTAACAATTAAAGCTAAAATCCCAATCAAGAAATGAGACTTAATTCCCGAATATTGTACATGTACTGAGATTAGTATAAGACACTGACAGAATCAGAACGCAACTCCTTTGTTTTCTATCAATTTGTGAACCCACACCCCACACCAACACCAACACTGTCTAATATCTTAAGGAGTGGCATAGATTATAGAAACAGGAACATAACACCCAAAGCTCATCTCCCATCTCCAACTGAAGCTATAGTTGAATTACCAAGTATTCAGCTTCAAATATTTGTAGTCTTGAAAGTTGAAAAACATTGTTTGATGAATACCAAAGTTGGCATCAATTTTTTTTATAATTATTCATATAAAAAGTCAAAAAATGGATGGATAAATTGAATTTTGCAAATTATTTCTTTCCATTACCTAACTTAGACTTATCTTTTAAGTTTTCCATCTATATTAATTTAAAGATCAGGAAAAAAGAAAACTGCGAGGTTTCATTCAAACTTCCCAAACCTCTCATGTCCAAATCAAATGGCTAGTTAGACGACCAATTTTTGGTTAATCAAAGAGTGGTTGAGATCCAAGCTTGACTCCCTTCAAGAAAAAATTTCAATTGAGATATGAGCAAAGAGGAGTTGTGGGATAGTAAATTTGGAGATTTATGATGATTTGGATCGGGATTTTAATGACCCTGATGGTGAATTTAGGAGGTAAACCACGAAATCCATCTAAATCACTGAAGTTCCAATAAAACTCATTTATTAAGTAATTTTGTCCTATCCATGAGGAACTTGAGCATGAAATGTTTCTTGAAGGGTAATCTTAATAACACAAGGAAGATCATACAAAAGGATATTTTTGCCAATCAAGGGTTCTTTCAATTCCTCTTTATCCCTACTTTGAAATCTCATCCTACATAGTTCAACTTTTTCAACTCTTTATTATATCTACCCACCCCATAAAGCCTAGAGACAGGCTCTATTTCCCATCCACTTGAATAGTTTGCATCTACTCTCTACTTAAAAAAGCACCCCCCGCCACCCGCATAGCATTTCCCTGATAGAGCTTCAATCAAAGGGAACTGCTCCTCTATACATAGCATTTCCCTAACAGAGTATCAATTAAAGAATACAGAGTTTCTGAATGCCATAGAACAAAAAGGTCCATCAATTTCCAGTAATTCATAGGAAATAACAGCTTCTCAAGTGCGTACCATATCTTTCCTGAAATTCAGGTGTGCTCTGCAAGAACTCCAGCCCTGGATGAGTTGCCAAAAGTTCTCGAAGAACAGGTTTAAAGTCTTCCTGCATTCAAGTTGAAGCAGATAAATAAGTTTTTAAATAAAACAAGATAAACAGTAAAGATTATAATAGTAACAACTTAAATAACAACATTATACTCATATTTGTGGAACAATGGCCCCTACAGCATTAATTTAGCATACTGACATTGCGAGGGAAAAGCTTTTGAGTTATTTGGAATAATAGTCACTTTTAGAACTAGTTGAAACTTTCTCTAAGTTCAACTTCAAATCCAAGATTCAATTTTTACTTTGAAATGAATTATTCCTAAAACATTTTCCAACAATTCCAAGTAGTTGTGACCATATTTTTTTTGTTCCCATCATTTCATAACAGAAGAAAACAGTAATATTCCAGAAGGCAGTGATAACAAGACCAAGTGCAAAGAATTAAACAACAGACAGTGATTTAGTGACTATATTACACACAGCAGCTCATTTTGGACAATAAATTTAAAGTTTCAAATGATCTAAATCAACTCAGAATACATGTAAAAAGAATGTTCATTGAAAACTTCTGAAGAAGCAGAATTATACCTGAGTAAGGTACTTGTGAGCTGGTTGCTTTAGGATTGTAAATATTAAAGTCGCTATATCCATTGTCAACATGTTGCTAGTGATCCAATAATCAATGAATGCATTCCTAAAAAACCATGACTAAATATTAACAACATTACTACAAAAGTGATAAAATTTGGGACTACTTTATAAAGCAACCATGGACAACATGCAAAACACTGCAACTTAGTATAAACTATTTTTGCACTCATTTCTAATAAGTTCTTAAAAGCTTCACACATCTTGAAAAGCAAGCTATTTTGAAAAGTTATCCAGATTAATCAAAATATAATACTTAACAGCAGGTGTAAATGCTATTTCAGCAAATATTACGCTTAACCATGTGCATGTATTCTCATATCATTTTGATATTAATCTACATGCCTTCCTTTGTCAGCTTACCAATACATAAAGCAACCAAGGTTTTAACCAAAAATAAACCATTCCAACAACAAAAATTTTAATCATTGGATCTAAAGATTGTCGACCAGATATTGAAGACCATGGAATATAACAAAACCAATATACCTCCACAACAGATGAGCTGTTATGTTCAAAATTAGGGTTAAAAAAAAGCATGCGTACCCATTTATGACATTCCTTCAACTCACCATATCCTACAAGCTACAACCAATACTGATTTTATCAAGGTGTTGAGGCAACGTCCAGGCAGTTGGCCTATCTCGAGGTGAGACCTAGTCAATGTAAAATAGTACAAACCCTGTATATGTAATTACTTATATATTCTACAATATAAAAAAATCAAATCTTGTGTAAAAAAGATTAACTACATTTCACACTTCGATTTTGTGTCCACAAACTAAAAACCAAAAAACATATTAAAAATATAAGACAAGTAAGCAACTTGGCATATAATGAAAGAATATAATAAACAAATATGTTTGATGTAAAACATACATATATACATATATAAAGCATATATCTGCAGCAATATAAATAAAATAAAATAGAAAATCAAAAATAGAAAATAGAAAAGAAAAAAAAAAGAAAAGAAGGAAAAGGTAACTTGCATAATAGAAATTAAAAGTTACACCAATGTTTAAGTTATACAATCACATATGTAAAAATATGAATAAAAAATCTTTCACATTATATATTTATACGGATCCCTTTAAACTTTTTACAAAATTTCCAAAATGCCCCATTGCTTCCCTTATTATGTATGGTCTAGGAGATTCAATTGCAAATGGCCTAAGTGATGCAATAGCCATTCCCTAGGCGTCACCTTGACAATACTGACCAATACTATACCTCCAGCAAAACAGTGTAACATAATCAAACTTGAGCAAACCTTCTATACTGAAGAGGAAACATATAATTAGCTAGGAGAACTTGATTTGCCATGCTTATGAGGGAACACATAGCAACTAGAACAGATGGATGACAAGTTGAGAGATCCAGCAGATGGATAGGAGCTCAGAACAAGTTCTCAAAAGTTCAGAGTCCAGAAAAACCCAACTCAACAAAGGTGGTTTAATTCTAATCACCTTATGAGTTTTTCTTCAAATAGATCAGTTCCCTTATGCCCCTTCACAAGAGCCAACAGTAGTGGTGAGACACTTTTTCCACTAATAAAAAGCCATTCCCATTCCATAAAAAGGAAAAGGCGGTCATTGAAACAATAAGGGAGACAACTGTTTCATAATTTCATATCCTTCAGGAGTCATAATGCTTACAGAAGCAGTCTACTTTTGGTCGTGCAAAAACAAAACATACAAAGATGAGAAAGAAAGACAACAACGTTGAAGTTTCCATAAAAAATAGGGAGCCATAAAAGATCCCTCCATTTCTGGTAAAAATGCCACCAAGATAAAGAAAGACACAAACATTGACTTGGGCACCAACCATACATACAAGAACCCTGTAAGACAAAAGGTAAGACCAATCCATTCTAACTTAACAAGAATCAATGCTCTTAAGGTGTGACGCCCCGAAAATTATTTCATCTAGCCCATAATCCAATTGCATTTTGCCCAAACTCTATGTGTTTGCCTTGATATGTTTAGTGTTTGTTTAATATTGTATATTTGATGCTTGATAATGTATATAAATATGTGCATTATAAATTGTATATGGATCATGTTAAATTAAAGTATAATACATGTTTTATTATTTATGCATGGGCCCATTAAACCATGAATTGATATGGGTTAGGATTGATTGAATAAAAGGATAAATGAGAATGAAAATTTGGTGTATTAAATGGATTGGACATTTAAAATACATGGAAACATGAGATTGGTTAAAGTACATGTGGTTGGTATGGGTAGTATGAGACCAACACATGTCAAATTGGTGCATGAGAATGGACAAGTGTCCCATGCCCCATTTCTCTTCTCCAACACATGTCAAGTTGGTACATGAAACCAACACATGTCAAGTTGATGCATGATAATGGACAAGTGTCTCATGCCCCATTTCTCTTCTCCAATACATGTCAAGTTGGTGCATGAGACCAACACATGTCAAGTTGGTGCATGAGAGTGCACAAGTGTCTCATGCCCCATTTCTCTTCTCCAACACATGTCAAGTTGGTGCATGAAAGTGGACAAGTGTCCCATGCCCACTTCTCTTCTCCAAGAAAGTCCTAGAGAGTGAGGTGAGTGGAGGGAAAGGAAAAAAAGAAGAGAAAGGAAAAAAGAAGAGAAAGAAAGAGGAAGTTGCTTTGAAGGAAGTCTCAGCAACGTTTTCATCAAAGTGCTGGATCTTGGTGCTACATGGTCAGATTGAGTTCAAAATTTTTCAGCACGTTCGTATCTTATTGGTATTTATTCTGGCCGGTGGAGATCTTGATTGGAGTTTTTGTTTGAAAGATATAACCTCCCAAACAAAGCTGGTTGGAAAGTCTGGACTTCTCGCGCAGTTTAGATCAAACTAATAGATCTCATAAATCTACCGTTGGATGGATATGATATTTGATAAAGTGGTTCACAACTGATCTTTTTGCATTATGAACGGTTGAGATGTTGGTGGGTCAAGTATTTTGTGTGATATAGTCATCTGAGTTTGATATTTGCAGCAGGAAAGGAGAAATTGTCTGATTAGAGACTTGTTCATCAAAGTCGCTAATCTTTTCGGTCCACCGTTGGATTAAGCTGATTTTTGGACATAAAGTTTGTTTCTTAACATACTTCAATCTGTACGGTTGATTTTGTGATTAAATATTTCTGTTGGTAGCTTGATACATCTGAACAGAATATTAAATGAAAAATTGGTAGGGTTGTTTGTATTAGACCTAAATTTAGAATATGAACTTAGACCTTTCCAAATATCTTGCATGTCAACTATGTTGACCTAGTTGTCATTGTTGATGAACCCATGATGCAAAATCAGAGAATTACATGGCTGAACATGGTGACCTAGTGTAAATAGGCAATATGGCCTAAGTATGAAAAATTTCATATTTTAGGGCTTTTGATGCTTTTGGCCTAGAATCATTGAATTGATGCAATTTATGTCTAATTAAGCATGATTAGGGTTGATTATGCTACTGATTTGGTGGTTGTGACCATATCATGGGTTATGCCTACTTGTGATCAAATGGCCCAATTTGAGCATGTTTATGCCTAAGGAATTGAAAATCAGTATTTTTGATCAATAGAATGGTTTATGAATGAGAACTATGCATTAGAGGCCTAAGTCATGTGATTTGAATTGAATGGTGGGATTAGATGGGATTTAGGCCTATTGTCTATATGTGGGCTGATTTATGGTTGATGTGTAATGTCTATGTGATTGAGCATAGAAATTGATGTATGGTAGGATATTGATGAATGTTTCAGGATCTCGATTGGGTTGATTCGGTTTGGTGGCCGTGTGTGGTTAGATACTCTCGCGAGGCTTGGTTGTGAGTAGACTTCATTTATGATTATATCTTCTATGTCATCATATCACTTATATATATTGTATGTTGAAAGCATGAATGTGTCCTAATGTTTTGAATGATGCATTTATTTGAGAAAACCTTATGACTTTGGTTGGGCCTATCTATCTGGCTAATAGGGAGACTTAACCTTGTCATAGGAGGATTTCAAATAGAAAATATTTGGGGATGAGAACGGTACGGTGAAATAGACGTGCACTAGTAACCCCAAATCAACATGATTGGGGATGAGAACGGTACGGTGAAATAGACGTGCACTAATAACCCCAATGCATGTGAAATGTGGATCCAAATTGATAAGCTTTTACTTGCATCGACCTTATTATAAATGCTTGATATCTATATGTTATGAGCTTTTAATCATGCTACACATTGACATGCATACATGATATTTATTGATGAGTATTGATAGCATATTTGAATTCTATTCACTGGGCACCGTTGGCTCACCCTCATTTTTCTCTTTCAGGTCCTTCTGTCTTGAATAAGGGCAAAGGAGTAGTTATATCTTGAGGGCCTTGCCGGCGAGAGAATTCAAGGCCTCAATATGACTTGAGAGGCATTTTGATTGAACTGTGTTTTAAATTATGATGTATTATATTTTGGACTATGTAGTTATAACATTTACCACATTGTAGTATGGGTGAGTTGGAACTTGTTAGATAGACCATGTGGACATATGACGATTTTTTGTACCCTTAGTTTTGGACTTTATGTGTATGTCAATCTTAATGGACTGTAGGGATTATGACGATTTTATTTATGGTTCATTTTTATGAAGTATCTCTTGTCTTGGATGATTAATACGGTTGGTAGTTTTGTTTAGTACCTGTTTATATTATGTCATTGTTTGGGATAAGGCTAGTAGGGTCTCAACCACCTCACAGGGGTTGAGAAGTGGTTGGAGATACCTACGCCGGGCGTCCCGCCCCGGCATTCCGCACACCATTCCCTGCGGGATTGGTGGTCCGGGGTGCGGGGTCGCCACATAAGGTCTCCCCACCAGCAAGCCACAAACACTGACAGTAAGTTCGCTGCTGCGTCTTCTTTAGACTAATGTTCCAGTCTTCTGCATGTGGGACTGAAATTACTTGATTATTTTTCCTTCTCCCTATGTTGCTCTTGGTAAATAAATGCCATTTCCCAAAAAAGGTTATTGAATAAACTCAGCCCTATATGATAGTTGAGAGAAGTTGGCTAGAGAGTAGGACGAGCTTAGAAAGCAAAGAAGCTCTGACATATGACCTGATCTCTTGAAGGAATGGCGAAGGCATAGCCTAAAAGCTTGTTTCTGGATTTGGATTTACAATAAATAACACATGATCCTTTTGGTTCCCTTTATTTATTAGTTTCTTAGAAGGCCTTTAGTACCTTCTGTCTTTCTAAGTTGTTGAAAGTAATGGTACGGCAACTTAGGACCTTACAGCTAACATAATGTTTCCTCAAATGGATCTCTTAGTTTTTGAGGGGTGCCCCAAAAAAATTACAGAAACAAGAACACCCATGTTTTTTGCATTTTTTAAGAAAATTTATGATCTCATAACTTCCATACCTGGTCACTATCCCGATGTTGTCAACATCAATCTTTCTGAAAAGACTGCTGGAAAAGAAAGAAGGTAGCTTGCAAATATCTTTTGTAATTGATTTAAATTCTGGGATAACATGAAGAAAAATTAGGGTTAAAAAAAAAAACAAAGCAAGAAAGACAAGCATGCCCACTAGGAGGTCTAAAATTAAACATGTAAGGTATTCATCCTACCATGAACTCGCAGTCCATCAGAGTGACCAAAGAAAAGCTGATCAATTCTACCAAGACACTGCTCTTTCAGTTCCTTGGGAGGGGGACGACCATTTTGAAAGTAGAACTGCAAGCATTACACAATTGATATATCAAAACCACTTCCAATTTAATGAGAAACAACTCATGGCATCAATTTGCCATGCATTCCTAGGTCAGAAATGAAACGTCATTACAGAAGATCAACATATATCATTAATTAGCCATTACCTGAGGTATAACTTCTCGTAATGGTTCATTGATTAGTTTTAATGGAGAACCCAAGGAAGAAGGACCAACTCCTTGGCGTTTCATTATACGCGGTGAACCAGATGTACTTCTAGGGGAAAGTGGAGGGGCACTGCCAGCAGGAAACATAGAAGGTAATGAATTGCTGGCAGTAGCATTTGCACTAGTAGAACTCCCTGGGGCATTCAATGGAACACCAGCCTTTGCATCATCAAGCAAAGACTTCACCTGCATGCATATTAAAAGAGATGAGCAAAGGGCCCATTATCACACTACTTAGGGGTGGTTTCATCAATTTCAAACACTAATAATGAATTTCACAAGATTCTAAAAATGCTTCTGGTCCATAGCCCTCAGCATTCAGTTGTCATTAATCATTATCTTGAACTTAAAGATGACAACACAAAAGAGGTACTTTTCACATTTGCTTGTGGTCATTTGCAAGGAATAATTTTCAAAGCCTCAGGTTAGCTTGATCTAGGACTATCCCTTCGTTATGACATTCATCAGCAGGAATATTCTAACCTATTAGTCAATGACAAGTGCATAAATTGGTATCCAATAAAATGGCATGCCAACTTTTTTATATTTTTTTTTTACAAGATACAAGGTTAGTAGGTAGTTGTATAACCAGCTTCATCACCATACCTCACGCTCGGGGAGGTATCAGGCTTGTTCCTAACCCATTAATCCCCCTCGCCCCCTAGGGTGAGGTAGTGACAAGAGTTGAACCTGAAACCTTAGGGTTCCAAAGTCACCTCTTTACCAACTGCACTAACTCCATGTAGGCAAATGGCATGCCAAATAAACATGACCCACAAAACAGATACACCAAAAGTACTTGATATAATTTATTTTGATTGTCTCACGCCACCCATTTGATTCTGTTTGTTGAGGGTTACAGTTTGAGATATTTTAAGTCTGATGTAAAATGTAAGAAAAAAAATCATAAAGACAAGTTGTCATACAAAAACCATGTAAAAAATAAACGAAAAAAGAAAACATTTGAACCAATGAAGACACGTGAAAAAGTATGTCACTAAAGATAGTGTAAATGGTGTCACTGTCAGAGAATTACCATTAATACTAAAGCTACTATCAGTGTTAGTCTAGAAGAGCTTATAAATTCCATTATAGTATTGTGGTAAGCTGGACTAAATCATGTAGACAAACAGACAAAAATGGTTCATTCCTTCTGATGGAGGGCATTAGACCTCCTTTATGCTTTATTGCTTCCTTTTGTGTTTGTAGTGCACATTATACACATGGATGAAAATTCTCCGAACTCCTCTAAATTTTTATTGATTTTCTAAAATTTTTAATCACCAAAGTACAAATTAAATGTAAAGAATAAATACTACAAGAATTCCATCAAAGTAAGCTACAAAAATCAAAATAAATTGTAAAATTTAAAAAATAAAAACTTTGAGATTTTATTTTTCAAACAAGCAGAAAAAAAAAATCAACGTTAATTTCAACTTTTGTCAGAAGTTGTTCCTAAAGATTAATTAAAGATTAAAAAAAATACACGAGATTGAAGCACAAATTTCATATGTCATAGATTGGAATTAAAGAATCACTAAAGGAAGAAAGAAAATAAAATTAATAAAATTCTATCTTAAAAAAATGCAATTTACAAACTGTGCATTCAACTCATAAACCTCTCATATATGTTAAGAATAGAAGTCATAAAATTGTTTGCCACTCTCACCATATGTGTATCCATACCATAGAGATTATAAATCTCAATTCCGACCATCATATTTTATTATTCAATGAGTTGTAAGTATATACTTATGTTTGTTTTATCATATCTAGAAAAAAATATAGATCTTTCCACATTTAAATCAATTTATTTATACTTTTGTAACACAATTAGTTTTTACAAAAAATCTCCATGTCAAATTGGATTCCCCATTTTAATTTTGCATGAAGGGACCAAAGGATTAGAGCAAATTCAAATTTTTGTTCCTTCATTATACATAAGATATGAGTCAGAATTATTTTTTTTATTTTTTGAAACCCAGTAAGAATTAACAATTGATCACTACATCAACAATGAGAAGTACAATCTTGGGACAAACTAATCCAATAAATATGAGGACATCAGAATTAGCATAATCCTAATGTCAAGGAGATCTCTCCCCCAACATAGGGTCGGTCTCCTTTTTGGTTGAAGAACATTTGGCTCCAACATCCTCTATCCTAAGCACTATGCATATATGCCAAGGAATAGAGTAGGGACTGATGCACAAGATGGGGTTCAAATTCATGACGAAATTAAGGGCCCTTAAAGACAAGTTGAACAGTTCGAATAGAGAGGTTTTTTGTGATCTTAAAGAGATTGATGTTGGATAAGATTAGAAAGCTTGAAAAGCTAAAGAAGGCCAATTTGGTCTAAAAGGCATTACATTTAGGAAAGACCCTAAGATAGACTAAGAGGTATCTTTTTTCTATAACCCTATGGTGTCTGGGTTTACACTTGCTTAATCCACCGGAGGCCTTGGCGCTTATCAATCGAGAGACGCCCCAATACCGACAAATCACTCGAAAGAGAATCCCAAGTCCCCTAGCCTTTGAAACTACGAAGCTTCGAACCCAAGATCATCCCAAGTGAGCTTGGTAGTCGAACCACACTCCCATCCAAGTGTTGGGTAAGACTGCGAGGTATCTTAAGGAGAATCAAATGGCTAGACAAAACACATAAGTCCACCTAGCTAAGGAAGAGACTAAACATCAAGTTCTTTCACTAGACTCTAAGCTCTAAACACAATAAAAACATGATTTCAAAAGTTGAGGCAGTAGATAGTAGATGGCAAATGGACAAACTATAGAAAATGAGATCATAAAAGTTGTTCTCGAGTTCTTCAACCATTTGTACACAAGGGAGACACCATCATCTTGGTGCATGGAGGGTCTAGATTGGTATCCCATTAGCTCAGTGGTAAGTGGGTCCATGGAGCATCTTGTCATGAGAACAAAGTTTAGAAGGCAATGTTCTCTTGTGATGGTTCAAGGTTCTATGCCCAAATGATTTCAATATTGTGCTCCTTCAACTATGCTTGTAGGTTCCAAAAGTAACTCTAGTAGACCCCTTTGCTTAGCATTCACACAATCTCCTAATAAGTCTAAAAGGCGAGGGCAGATATCCATGCATGAGTTCTATAGGAATGGTATTGTAACACCATCATCAATGAGACTTGTATCTCACTTTGCCTAACAAATTCGCTTTCGTGAAGTAGCAAAATTTAGGCCAATTAGTCTCTATTCACATGCCTCAACTCAACTCAACTAAGCTATGGGGTTGGCTACATGAATCCGCTTCTTCCACTCCGTTGTATAAAGGGCCAAGTCAACAATTATATTACAAGTAATTATACCTTTCTTAATTATCTCTCTCCTATATTTTAAGTCTTCCTCTACCTCTATCATTACCATAGATAGGTAATACCTAACAAGTCACTCTTTCTAATTTGTGCATCCAAAGCTTTTCATCGTACGCGCCCAAACCACCTTAATTAAATTTGACTCATTTTATCTCTAATTGGAGCTACTCTTACCATTTCACAAATATGTTCATTTTTTTAATTTAATCTTTTGATGTTTAACCACATATCCATCATAACATTTGTTACACTTGGTTTGTTCATGTGTTGTTTCTTTATTGCCCAACATTATGTTTCATAGAGCATTGTTGGCCTTATAGCAGTTTTTTTTCTTTTCAACTTTAATGGGATGTGCGATCATGTAATACTCCATAAGCACTCCTCCACTCCACCCATCCTACTCTAACACTATGATTCACATTCTCACCTATTTTCCTTTCTTGAACGAATGATGAATACCAAATACCTAATTTTTTTACTCCTTGGGATCGCTTGGTTTTCAATCTTCATTATCTCTTCATCTAAATTTTTGCTTGCACTAAAATTACATTTAGTTTACTCAGTCTTAGTTCCACTTCTCAATTTCTTTTCTTTAAAACTCTTTTCTTTTCCATGAATGTGTGATCTTTGGTTGGTTTTTCTTATCCAAGAAAGGAAAGAAAATAAAATAAAAAACCCATAAGACCAAGATCAATCAACACAAACACTCATATGCATACATATATGACATTTGAACCACAACATCACACCAAAGATTCACATGAATGATGGCACTAATTCTTTTTAATGGTTCAAAAATTCCCCGAAATTCGGCAAACTTCTACAATTTTTTCCCTTTTTTTTTACCACCGAAGTGTGAAGTCGATGTAAAATAAAAAATGCAAAAATTCGCTAAAATAGTTCGACAAAATTCGAAAAATTCGACAAAATTCAATAAACTTCAATAAAATTTCTATTTTTCAATTCAAAAATGTAAAAATTCGACGAAATTCGATAAAATCCAACAAAATTCAATGAAATTCGACAAAAAATTAAAAAAAATGTTATTTCATCAATAAGAAACAAAGAAATACCAATAATTATGTATTATTTTCAGCTTCATCAACCAACATAGCAATATAAATTTTAAAAAATAATTTAACAAGCTAACCAATTATGTAGTTTATGGGATATGCTTTACCAAAAAGAGAAGACAAGAAGCAAAATAAATAAATAAATAAAGTTGAAATAAGGTAAAAATTTAAAAATAAATTAAAAGGGTTCTCAAAGCCATCTTCTTTTAGTTAACTCTTATAAAACAAGATTAAAAAATAATACATTTAAATAATAAACTAATAAATTAAGCATGGTGAAATTCAAACTAACAAAGTATATGGTAGAGAAGCAAGCCACCACAAAATTAAATATCAAAACAAGGAAAAGGAATTAAGACCAAAAGCCACCATTTCAAATGCATCAACCCACTTAACAAGATTGATTTTGTTAGGTCACTTATTGGTATTTTTATGTATTAAAAGTGTCTATTTATATTAGTTTTTAGCTTATACTACATTAAATCTAAATATTTAAGCATATATGCAAAAATTATCTAAACTTCTCTAATTTAGCGAATTTTTACAAAAATTATCCATGTCGAATTAAACTTGTCCGAATTAATTTCAATTTTCAAATGACCGAAGTCGGGGCAAAATCGAATTTTCGATCCTTGTTTAGAATGGTTGCATATAATCACAAAAAAGGGCGTACCTAGTACACAAGCCTCCCGTTATTGTGGGATCACCACCCTATTTAACTTATTCAATGGGAAATAGAACCAGGCCTATCTATAATGATTGTAGAAGTGATAGGAGCTTAGCTTCCAAGAGCAATTTTCACAATAGTTGTTTCATTCTTGCTTGACCATTTTCTTGGCAATAAAAGAGTTTTAAATAAACTCAAGATAGAACCAAAAAAAAAGGGCAGAAGAATGCATATAGTAAAAAAGTGGTTAAAAGATAGAAAAAAAAAAAATTCAATTGATCATTTTCTTCTCAAAACCGAGAATTGTTAAGATTACAAATATTAGATGAGAAAAGGGAATAACACAATTCAAATTCAAAAATAACTTCCATATAAGACTTCTCTCTGTTATTATAGATTCAATTTTACCCACTCTCCCAAAGCAAATTCAAAATTAGCAAAATAACCAACAATCTAAAGAGCTTTCTTCAAGGACAAGATCCTTCCTCCAACTTATGACTAAAGAATAACAAAAAGAATATTGTGACCAAAAACCAAAACTCTAAATGGACAAGGGTTTACGGTTCTGTACAATTTTTAAAACCACCAATTGTGCTTCCTAAGGAAAGATATAAGCATCAGCAATGAGGAGAATAGAATACACAAAACTCCACTACTAAGACACTGATATTCAACATTGATTAAGCAAAAAATGCCACTCGGGAGACTCAATTCGTCAAAAAGGAATATGAAAGAAGTCTGCTAGGCATTGGCTATTTGATGACATTGAAGTTTTTAGTTCCTCATTTTTATTGAACAAATTGCCAATTATCATACTTCACAACCTCATCAGAAGCCCCTGTAATACTTAAATTACAAATTCGATGCTACCTCCCTCTTTACAACTATCGAAATTACCTTCAAATTTGAGTTCAACAACAATTTACACTCCTTTGTGATGAATATAGAATTTTAATTAAAGTGATACTAGAAAGAGAACAATTGAGATGTTCCTCAAAGAACATAATGACTTAATCCCATTTAACCATGGATTTCAAAACTAAAAAAATAAAAAAAGAAGAAAAAAACAAAGCAAGGCCTTGACATCAATTACTACTCAGTGTTTTCAAGGCGTCACTTAGGCGGGAGAAAATGCCTAAGCACAGTGCTACGCAGGCAGTGGGGGTTTGTACAAATATTTAAAAAGTTTAGGGAGGTCTCTCTAATTTTAAAAAAAACTTTAAAAACAAAACCTCCCCCCTTTTTATAGTAAACCCTCAAACCTTTCCCTCCCTAAGCTCATTCTTTTCTTTTGCTCCGACCAAGAAACGCAGTCGAAATCTCCGGTGACTGTCAGCGACCCTCCGGCGACAGGTATTTGCCACCCAACAATTTGTGGACATGATTTTAGTTAATATGAAGTGCATTCATTATAGAATATAGTTAGATATATATATATAATTTTTTATATGAACTGTCCAGGGACCTAGGGACCTGTAAATAATTAATTAATTATCTAGGGACCTATAAATAAATATATTTTTATCGCCTAGGCCACGTCTAGGCAACGCCTCGCCTAGATAGAGCAAATCGCCTAGACATCGTCTTGGTGCCTTGAAAACACTATTACTACTTCCAGACATCCCTAACACCATCTAAAAGATTTGCCCATTTGATTCTCACCAAATACTCCATTAAATTGTAAGACCCCAAAATGAATTAAGCTCCATGCCTACCATCGTATAGAAAGTCTAAGAGTCTCAACTCCTTGTAACCTCAAACATAAATTCAAGATCTCTCCAATACATGCAAGCAGAGCGCACAAAAGATAGCTAGTTTCAGTTGCTATTAATAAGATTTGACACATCCTATGTAAACGGAATCAATTTCATGATTCTTTTCATTTCAAAATTCAAACACATCCCTTAGAAACCTCAGTCTTGAGATATCATTGAGAATTAGGAATCAATGTTATAAAAGGATTTGCCATGATTATTTCAACCAAGATCCTAAAGTGCAAAGGAGCTTCATTTACTCTTCAAGATATACCAAATATTATCATAACATGCTAATTTCAGATTTGAGGCCATCATAAGACATTGTGAGATTTTAATTAAACTAGTTATTTGTTAGGCGGAAGAATAGGCTATTCCTTAGGGAAAATGGGGCACCAAACCCGCTTAAGTTAATTTTTAAACCTCTTAGTTAAACCAGCTAACAGAATTGAGCTACAAAACATTATCTCAAAAGAATAGCTATACATGAAAAGAGAACATAATACAGACACGAAGCAAAGCAATCTGCAACCTAGAAATTCGAAGCGGTGAATAGTTAGCTAGAGATAAGTTGCCACTTGCCATAATAGTAGCACTAATTGCAAAATAAGTAACAGGCTAGATTAAAATACCCACCTATCTTGGTCCATTTCACATACCAAAACAGCAGAGCAAAGAAAAAAAAAAAAAAGTCATTAAATGCTGTTGATTCGTCCATGAATATGGCTTTGTTCTCTACCAGAACTACCAAATATAGCAACACGTGCCCTTGAATCTCCAGACAGCTAGTATAGATGAGTGCTAAAACGACCTAAAAATCTAACCCAAAATAATACTCAAGCTGATGTGATAAATGATTGCATCATCACATCATCAAAGAGAAAAAAAAAAAAAAAAAGGGAAAGTAACATTAACCACACACCACTCACCACATCAATGTGGGTATAATCTTGGGTCATTTATTTTTCGGTCGTTTTAGCATTTTTGGCTAATAGAAACCATAAAATTGATCACATAACTTCTTCATAAAATATTTCACAACCACTTTTCAAAATCCATCTACCTAGATAGAAAGAAGTGGGAAGGGGAAAGCAATTGCAAACATCAACATCAAACAGACATCATATAGCAAAAGTACACTACTAAGTACATACAAAGTAATGTAACTAAAGATTCCATCATGGCTCATGAAAATTGAAGATGAAATCAAAAAATAAAAAAACAGAAAAAGAAAAAAAATTACCAGACGACTAGTTTCCCTGAGTGAAAGCCACTGCGTAAACAGCTCTTCAGCAATGTTCGGATTCGCTTTAAGTGCCAAAGGTGAAACCTCCGGAAGCTGCAACAATTCCGGGTCCAACGACGTACCATCCCCAATAATCGCCATATCCATCATAATAATGAAATCAAACTTGATAATATCTATCTCATACACAAGATCACACAAACCCTAGATCTCAACGCCCAGCTAAAAATCTCCAAACTCGCAACGCCAATTACTAAACAAAAACAAAATCTCCAACTCCGCAAATTCAACAACACCCAAAAATAAAAATAAAAACCTAGAAATCAACGCCACTTAACCCAATTCACACCATTTCCGTCCACCACCATTAAAAGCTTATCAACAGAGCTTATAATTCAAGTCAAGAAACGCGAAAATGAGGAGCGAAGACGAAACCCTAGATTTCGAAGCTGTGGATCTTCTTCGTGGGTTTGCGAAATCGGGTGATCTGATTCTGGGTTTGGAGAAGACGGACAGAATGTGTGAGAGAGAGAGAGAGTGAAACGCGAATTCTAGAGAGAGATGTGAGATGAGGTGAGATGCGATTCCGTAGGCTTTTTGTGCTATTTCTTTGCAGAGATTAAAGACCTAGAAACAACAAACCCTTACCGAAGCGAGAGAGAGAGAGAGAGATGAGAGCAAGTAGCTACCTGAGAGGAAGGAAAACGAGTCACACGAATATGTATTTATACGTATGATATACGATATGTATTACTTACGTATGAAATAAGAGTATGGTCTGGATCACGTGTGCTGGAGGTTTATAACTTATAACGGTTATTTTTGTGGATGATCCAAATATAATTTTTTATATTTAAAAATTTAAAAATATTAAAAATTTATTTGATTTAAAAAATTTTAAAAATAACATTTTACTTTTTTTATTAAAAAAGAAATTATTTTAAAAAAATAAATAAATAAAATTTTTAAATTTTTTTTTGTAAATTATGTTTTTATTTTTAAATAAAATATAACTTAATTTTCTGACTTGCCTTTAGGCAGATTTCTTGATTTAATTTTGTGGGCACTTTATACTTTTGTGGTCAAATCTATTGGGCTTCTTTGGTTGTAATTGAATATATAATATGTTAGAATTTTTTATCCCCTCGTCGAGATTTTATAGTGGGGGTAGAGTTTTACTTACACCCATATTCTTTGTCTATTTATATTAATTATAATATAAATACTTGCACTTCAAAAGAAAATTAATGTAGATATTTGGAAAAGCTGTCGCTTGGTCCTTTTTGCCAATTTTGTAAAATTAATATAAAAGAGGACCCAAAAAGGTAAGTGAAGAGTGGCCACACATCATTCACTCCGCATTTCAACAAGTCCACGTAAGCCAACCTAAAAAGTCAAAAAGATTTAACTCTTAACAGGGAACTTCCTCTTTACGTCTTCGCCACTTCGGTGATTTTTTTTTTTTTGGACCAATGGATTTTCTTTTTTTTTAGTCCTACACCCGTCCGTGTTCTCATTACAAGGACGAAACTAATCTGGAGCTCGACGTCTTGAAAGAGTGGATAGCTAGAACTTTCTTATTTGTATATATTATAGTAGGGCTCGAACCCATAATCAGATCCTTCAACTCACTAAAATGTAGTTGTCCTCATCAACTACATTGCATCCTGATGGGTTGACCAATAGATTTTCAGTGAGTATTTTTGTCTCTCTCCATTTTGGATCCTCAAAAATATTAGGGAGCTTTGAAATTTATTTACCAAAAACACTTACTCTATCTACATCCCTAATAAAAATAAATAGTAGGTAGATAAAGTATTTTTCAGAGTACATCTTGAAACTCTCAAACAGTTCTCACGGTTGAAATGTCATTTTTTTCAGTTGCTTGGAATTGTCGAACTCCGATTCCAACTATCTTTTTAGCAATTTAGGAATCTAGATTAGTAATTAACTTATTTATATATTATAATTTTGATAGCATTAATGAGACAATCCAGCAACTATAAAAGACAATGTTACCACTGAGTATTTAGAAAGTACGTATTTCTTAAACATTTTTCTTATCTAATAAGGAAGCAATCTTAAGTGTTGTGGGGACAATAACCTTCTTGTTTTGTGTGTATTTGTCCTATGAAACTTTGTGCCCCATGTTAGCCCTAATGGTTCTTTGTTATGCTTATATTATATTCTATATATTTATTGACAGGATGTACTCGAGATTGAAATATAATATGCCCTTAACAAAATAAATAAATAAATAATCAAAACCATTAACCAATTGAATATTTTGTTCTCAACCTTTATTGGTTGATTACTAAGACTCAAACTTTTTCGCATTATAAATAATATAATTCACTGCTATTATAACAATTTAATAGGATTTTGATTCTTTTTTGTTGAATAAAAATGTTAAATTTTTTTGAATTCTCCTCTTTCACAAAAAATTACTCTTCCCTTAAAAAAAAAAAAAGAAAGAAAAAAAAATGCAAAGAGTTCTACTCTAAATTTGATATCATTTTCTAAAATTTATCTTCTATTGTATTTTGCAAAAAGAATTAATTGTGAATACTTTTAGGTGTTTTGCAAAAAAATATTGTTTTCTCTTATTTTTAAATTTTGCCTCTATAACAATTATAGAGAAATAATTGTGAAAGGTTTTTTTTTTTTTTAAATAAAATCTTAGAAGTGTTTGAATTATATTGCTTTAAGAGTTTTTCATTTTAAATTTGAAGAATCGTTTTATTTTTCATTCAAAAGCATTTTGTCTGTGTGTGCAATACATTTGGTTTGAAAGGTTTTTTAGGAAATGTAATATAATTTGAAGAGAATTTAATTTTAAAAAAAGACCTCTAAAAAATACTCGAATTGTCCTATTTCGTGAGAGTTCCACTCTAAATTCAAAGTCATGTTTTAATTTATTTTATATTGCATCTCATTAAATTATTTAAGGATATGTATACATACATACATACATATATATTGTTCTTTTGTCTAATTTAACATCTAGTGAAGCAATAAATAAATAGAAAGTTTTTTTTTTTTCTAGTGAAAGGATTTTGTCTAAAAATATTTGATTTAATTTATCTTTTATTATTTTTCACATGAAAGGTAATTAACTGTAATCATTTTTTTATTTTTTTATTTTTTTTGTCACCTTATCATGAACAAGAAAAATAGATTTCTATATATAAAATAGAAAAACCATAGCAAAAGATAAAAGTTGTCAAAGTCTTAACATTTAGATAGGTTACGGATTGAACAGTCTCTTGACATGACTATTACATGAAAAATTATATGAATAGTAAATTATCAATTGTTGTAGCTTTAGGAATTGTCTGACTATAAGATTAGTTATATAGAAAAAATTATTAACCCAAAAAACTAGAAAATCAAACCATTATATATAATTTTCCTCAATTACTATGTATGAACAAACCCAAAAAAAAAATCCACCAAGTGATGCTCGATTTAAATCGGGAAAATAGTATGGATTTTATGAAATTGTGTGATATGGCTCGGATCCGTAGTCAATCTTATTTCACATCAGAGTAGTTGACAATTAAATCTAATTTTTTTCATTATTTTCGTATCCACAATAATACAAAAAGAAGGCCCAGCTCCAAATTATTTAAGAATAAAGTGACGTTAAGTTTGCCGACCCTATGCCTTAAGATTAGTCAGTTCTATTTCTTGATGAGGGCGGGGAAGGAATATAACTCACTTGCACCATCTAAAATTACATTAAAGCACCAATAAGTCATTTATGAAAAAAAAAATTAAAAATTCACAAGGCCATACGATCTATATTTGGAATAAAAGTAATATATTAAATAATAATATATACCTTTAAACTTTATCCAAATCTGCGTAACAAGTCTTGAAAGCCTGGATAGTAAATTGAATGAACGTTTTGATTATGAATTGCATTAAATAAAAGATGGACTTTATGTTAATTATTACTCGATCCCTTAAATGAGGAATGTACTTAGAATTTAGATTATTGATCGTCTTGCCTATATGAACCTTGAAATGATGGTATGACTTGCGAAGTGCATGACCATACCCAATTTTTAACCTGAATAGAATCCTGCAGGACCACCCATTTATTTTTATAAAAAAATTTAAGATAAATCACATGTAACCATAAAAAAATAAATAATAATAATTACAAGTTGAGATACTAATTTCTTTTTTTTATTTCAACGGAGAACTTCAAAATATTTGATAATGGGGGTTTAGGTTTCCCTTCTGTGGAGATCTTTATATTAGTACGTACTTTACTAGTTAACCAATTCGCTTTAATAACCTTAATTAACAATTTACCATATACCTAATCTCTCTTCTTGAAACTTTGGGAACATATTGCCAGTGTATTAGTAATTATAGCTCCTTCTCACACGACAAACATAGAGAACAAGTCTCATTGATTGTGAAATGAGTTCAAGTCTACAATTGTCATTTAGCGTTCAATGTTGCATTATATTGGCTAATAAATAGTCTCAAATTGGTGTTTGAATGCACTTACCATTAAAAAAATTATACTCTCACTACGTTGGATAGAAGATATTCCAGCCCAGAAATTGTCCTAACAAACATGGACACTCATTTATGTTTAGATTTAAGCCACTCATTATCGTTAACTAAATATTTTTTTTAATCATCTCTTGCTAGCAGTACTAAAATTCATCCACCCGCAAAGAATCATGCATTGCTTTCTTCATCATTTTGATAATTTCCTTATACTTTCTATGCTCCAATTTGTTCGATGCCTTCTTTGTAGTATCCTAAAGGTATATTCAATGTCTACTATGTGGGAAGACATGTGAGATGGTCGTGTCCTGTCGTAACCCCTACTAATGACATCACTGTAATACCCCTGCTTTACACTATATATATATATATATATATATGGGCATTGCCCGAACGTTCAGGCATAATTTTTTTATAAAAATGGCCCCTCCCCCCTCGTTTCTCATATCACAACTCTCTCCCTCTCTCTTTCTTTGGGTTGGTTTCTTTAACTCTTTTTGTGATTTTCTCTATCCTCTTTTGAGACTCTCTCTTTGAGGTACGAAGCGGTTCTCTTTGAGAGGAAGCTCCAATTTTGGAAAGAAGTACAATTTGAAGGTGGAAACGAAACATAGGTTTGCTTTTCATAAAGTTTTCATTCATTTATCATTTTGTCTATTATTCATTTACGCGACATTATTGTGTATAATGTTCATACATGTCATACTCATGCCTTAATATTTAGAGTCTACGTATTACACTATTACTACACCGGATTAGTCTTGTCCTCAGTAACTTTGAATAGTGAACGAAAGGCAAATTGCTGCTTTAGAAGGCTTGGTATTTAAGCGGGACCTTGTGTTCCCACCTTTCAACCTGGAGACTAGTCCTGGTTTGTCTCGTTGAAAGTTGTCTGCTTGTATAGGTGATACTAGACATCCTAAAAATGCACGTAGTGATGCTGACCCTGATAAGCATCCCCAGAAGCTGCCAAATCTTGTTTAATGTAAGTAAAGACTGGACCCGCACATGTATAGTCATCATACATAAATTAAGAATCACCTAGGGACGTAAGTGGTCTGTGATCTATAAATTATTTACTGGTGCAATTATGCCCACTATTATTGATGTTTTCCCTAGAAATGGACGTAAAATGTGAACCTAGGATTACTTGGAGATTGACATTTGTACGTGAACCTAAGGCAATATACGGTCACGGAGTTGTTGGTCCACCCAAGAGGGGGATGAATTGGGTGAGATGGTCAATTTAAAATTTTTCTTCCAATAACTTAGTGATATACATGAGTGTATTGGAATTGAACGCATAAACAAAAACTTAGACTAAAATGCAAACGTGAGACACACAAGATTTATAGTGGTTCGGCTAAGCCTACGTCCACTACCTAATCTCCCGATTAGGATTTTCTCAATCCACTAATTGATTATCTTACGGGTGAGAACCAAACCGTTACAACTTCCCTTTTACAGGTTATAGGCAAACCTATCCTTTCACGGGCTAAGGATGAACCAATTTTCTTTTTTTTTTGGAATGAGGAAAAACCTATGTTCCTTTTGCGGGATAAGGAAGAATTGTTTTCCTTTTACGGGATAAGGAAGAACTGTGATCCTTTTACGTGATGAGGAACAACCTTTTTCTCTTTTACAAGTTAAGAGCTAACCTATCCTTTTACAGGTTAAGGACGCACCTATCCTTTTACGGGATTAGGATGAACTGGTTTCCTACTTGCAGGTGAGGATGAACCTTTTTCTCTTTTACAAGTTCAGAGATAACCTTAACATTATTTCAATCCTGAAATCATTAAGTGAACTACATTCACTTGTCCTCGTTGTTTCGATCCAGAAACACACCAACATTACAACAAAATAATGTTGGTTCTAACTGAGTAGAACACTTTACAATTAAGCTCAATACATAGGATTACAAAGATATAAAATATGAATACGTAATGCTAAGATGAAATACACTTACAGTCCTTTACCTTTCAATGTTCGGTATTGCTCAAGTATAGTTTCAAAAAAACATGGATGATGTGATATGAAAATTAGTGCTTCTTCGAAAATAATATGATACCAATAAACATTGACTTGAAAATGAAGGACCAGTGTAAAACAAATACACAAATAATTTTCAAAGTAGATATAAAATATAAGTATGAAAACTTCTGGTTCAATATTCAGTAGTTAACACAACTACTGATATAGTTCAATATAGTACTTAAGATATGAAATCAAATACAATTGTATATTTCAAATTATTTCTCAAATGCTTTCTTCAACAAGATTGATATCAAGTATAAATCAGCGCTGAGAATTTGAGTAGATACCAGATCAAATAGATTTTCAAAGAAAGAATATAATTGAAGCTCAATATGAAAATCTTTTGAATACGTAAAGGTATCAGTGAAAAATGCTTTGAAAGTTTAGATGTTTGAAAAACATTTTGACACAGACTAACTTCAAAAAGTATTGACACAATAAAAAGTATTGGCACAATAAAAATTATCGGCGAGTTGTTTGGTCCTAAGTGTTAGTATTTATAGACGTAGTAGGACATAACCGTTAGACATTTGAAGTTCAAATAATATGAACGTTTACACACTACGGCTAAAATGTTACATGAAAATGGCAACTGCAATTTTCACTAACATCATGGTTCTTTTCAGATTACATGAAAAAGGAAAGTTTTAGAAAGACTTAATTCATGTATCGAAGAAGATCTTTGATAAGTCTGAAGAGGACTCTGTGCAGAAATTCGTTCTGAAAAGGTAGACTGATGTAGTGTACTTGTTCGAACAGTGACGATTGTTGAATTAACGTCTTGATTCTGTAATCAATGTCCTGTCGCACAATATCAACTTTTTCGTTTTGTTCCTTGAGGGCGCTTATTACGTATAAGCGTCATGCTGAACAATGAAGTAAGGGCGCTACTGAAATGTGAGCGTCTTGACTTATTTTGCCACTTAAACAACTTAACCCTAAGGGAGCTAATGCACATTTAACGTCCTGCTACGTTTTAAAACAATTTTGTGTATGAGGGCGCTACTTTTTGAGTAAGCGTCCTACCTTTTAAAACATAAAACATAATACGAAGGCACTACAACACTGTAAGCGTCCTACCACATATTAAAAACATTTGAAACCAAAAAAAAAATACTCTGAAAGATAATCAGCGTCCTGAAAGCTATTAAGTTGATTCTCAAAGGTGAGGGCGCTCCTATCCAGGTAGCATCTTGATAGTTTATTCAACTTATAACTATCAGCGTCCTCAAAGATAAATTCTTTGAAGAACTTTAGAAATTTTTCAGTAAGCTGATGCTGAATCAGCGTCTTGACAACTTCAGAGGTTGACTAAAGGAGGAAGCTACTTACAAGCAAGCGACCTGATTAATCAGTTCAATTCAACCTTGAATGTTATCAACATCCTAATGAACTATCAACATCCTGACTTATCAAGTTCAGGAGAGCACTACTAACTCATTAGTGTCCTGAAAGACTCTTTAAAAATAGTTTTGAGTCACGATTAAATATACGATAAATGCGAATAAAAACTCGATAATTTCAAATAAAATATAGATACTTAAATCATTTGAAATACCGTAAAATGTATGATCAAAACATGCAAGTATGCAAGTGGTTTGTGCATGGTTTTGGAAAATGTTTGAGTAATGTCGATTAGAGAAAAATATACCTTAAATACTGTGTATATCACAATTTCTCATAATCTTTAAATCCAACTCTTTATTATGAGATCTTCAATGTTGAAAGCTCGCTAGAGTTGAATATCTTGAACGTTGATCGAAAGATGAAGGCTTGAAGCTTGATCGAATCGTTCGAGTGGTGATCTTGAAATCAGGATATGATCGTTGAGGTCCTTTTGATTGAAACGATCTTGAACGTCTGATATGACTTTGAGTTCCTTGATCGAATCGTTCCTTGGCCTTTTGCTTTCCTGAGTTGCTTGGATGAAATCTTGATTAAGGCCCGTCAGCACCGAAAAGTACTTTGTTTGTGATCATCAAAATATACTTCATCACAATATATTTAGGGACGTGCTAAGTGATGAACCACTTAGATTAATAAGAGCTATTACGAGACAGTGTTATGTATACTTACCGTTAAGCTATGTGACACTGTTTATGATGTTATGTTGTGTAAATTTGATGTATGATTATGATGTCTTCTTTATTAATTGTCATATTCACGAACTATTTTACCCACTGGGCAATAACTCATCCCGTTGCTAACTATTTTACACGAGTCTAGGGTGGATTGGGCAGATGTGTTTTGGGCCCTCATTTTGTACCTCCTTACTTATTTGTTCAATTAGTTAGGTAGATTTTTGGGAGGATGTTCCCTCATTATTGGCGGTTCCAGACCACTTACATTTTGTATAAAATACATTCTGAAATTAATGAAAACAAACTTGTACCTGAATTGTGTACCTGCGCACTCGATAACTATTATAATGCACTTGTGCCCCACCTGTGAGTGCCCCGCCCATTTAGGCACGTCCGGGCGGGGTGTGACATCACGATTGACACATAATCCCAAATACGTCATACACTGACATCCTTGAAATCCTACTCAGCCTAACCCAATATGTTAAATTCACCGTCAACATATACTCTGTATATAATACCTTAATTCTCTGTATACACATGCACCTAATTCACAAAAATCTCATGAATGAACTCATACGAAAATTTTCTGCCATTTTAATATCCATAAACTTCAAATTTATCATATTAAGTTCATAAAACCCAAAATGTTCACAACTTGTTAACTTACAACCAAACATCTATAGTAATAGATAATTATTACATAAAGTGATATTTACATATATTACAAGAATAAAGAGTTTATGGTCCTAAGGGCCTAAACATATATCAAAAGTTTGGGACTCAACTATTCTTCCTTGGGTTTTCCCATTCTCTTTTTTATTAGAACTCGGAAAAAAAAACAAGAAAAAGTAATGAGCTTCACAAGTCCATTGATTATAATTCACGAATAACATCATACAAGCATTTAACAAATAGAGCATGAATTCCAAAATGGTTAAACAAACACGATGTTCGTCATTCAAAGTAATCTATACATGAGTGCACAAGATTATGATCAATTAGCAAATCTAAGCAAGGTTTGTCATAAAACATGCATCTCATCTTTCCCACCTTCCATAGTAATCTAGTGAATCTTCTCTTTATTATGCATCTTTTAGAAGTATATTGGCCTAGGCCACTCATCTTTTCTTTTCTTACCATTACTTTAATCTATGTCTCCTTAATGAGAATGTACCAACGTGGAACACATTCCGATTGATCCAGTGAATCTTTTTCCAAAAAACATATTCATTATAATGGTCATTTATTCCAATCAACATTACTTAAATAATGTCATTGGAATTCTCCAGTTCAAAAAACCATTTCATGAGTTAAAAACTTATGCACATACATAACATGCTCATCCTTCAAAATCATGTAAATAGATATATAATGCCATAAATGAAACCTAAAAGTGAGAAATACTGACAACCAAATAGTCACACTATCGCCACCTAGTACCAACTCAACTAATCCAATCCAAAGTTTTTTATACCCTTTTATCAACCTATCAACATGAAAATATATATCCATTACACTTCTAGCAAGTAAAATTCATCAACACACATGTGAAACTCAATTCCCTTCCCTTATCTAATTGGTGGATCCTAAATTTCTAATTACAAAAGCTAGAACTAAGTCCCAAATATTTCAATGCAAATGGAACACCATCATTAAAATGCCCTACTTAGCTAATTCATCATCCTTATGCAATTTTATAAGTTTCTAATGTAATATGAGCCGTCAATAAACTAAACATTTAAATCTCATTTCCAACCATTTTGCATTGTTCCCTAAATGATTTGGGTTTATCTAAACCCTCAACTACTTATCACAGAATATATGTAAACCAATTTGCAAAATCAAGATCAAATAGCTAGTATTTCGACATTAATTTAATTAAAGGAATTCTATTTATCATTCTCAACTGATTCTTAGTAAAAAAGAATCAAAATCTCATTCTGGGAATGCTAGAAGAACAACTCATAGCAAAATTTAACCCTTAGAAATGGTTTCTTCTAACTCCAATAGCAATTTCACAACAAAATTCACCAAAAACCACTTACCTAGGGTTAAATTTGGGGTCTCCCCTACTTCTCATCATTTTTCCTTTTTTCTTAGGTTTGGAAGCAACTCAAATTGAGCCAAAAACTAAACAACTCATGTGTTCTAATCTAATTCCACTGCCACATCGACCATTTTTTTTTTCTTAAAAACTGATTTTTAGTCAATCCAATCAACTGGATTGCTTATGTCTTGTTTTTCCCAATTCTTACTCATTGTCCTCACTCCATTGGCTATACAACTAAATGTACACTAAATATATTTACATGCATTATATATCAAAATCCATGTAAAAGAATATTCTGCACTTATTTATAATATAACCAACCATTTTTGACACACCAATTCTAAGTTTAGTACCATATGAACCTCTTATACGCATAAAATACGCTATCCACACACACACACACACACATCTGCACTCATTTATTATATAACCAGCCATTTTTGACACTCCAATTCTAAGTTTAGTACCATATGAACCTCTTATACGCATAAAATACGCTATCGACACACACACACACACACACACACACACACACACACACACACACACAATGTCATTGTGACTAATCTAGGTATAAATAATGAGATTTGGGCTTTAAAACCATGGGCGTGTTATAGGCCACTTGCATGAATGCATATCAATCAATAATTATTGCATTGGATGGCTTTCCATACCTGCCTTTCAACCAAGTATTGAGTGGCCATACATAGCTAGAAACTGTCTTTTTTTTTTCTTTTCCTTTTTAGGTTTAAGGGAAATCGACCACCAAGGCTTGTAAAAGCACACCCTAGGAGTATCAACAAGAAGATAAGGCAAGATCACAGGGAAGAAAGATCTTAGATAAATTAAAACCACTTTGAGAATGCAAACCCATATTAGCCATGAGATATAAGTTGGAGCTTGCAACCCCAAGGATGAGTAAGGAGCTCTTTGTAGTCCCTTATTGCCTACCAAAGAGTGAAAAGTCTAAAGACGAAGCTTGGATGAGTTGAATTGCATTGAGGAAGTCGGATTCAATGATTGCATATCTAAGTTAAAGTCCCAAGCTAACTTCTTGCCACCCTGATGCTCTTGCTTGACCAATATTGTACCCCATATATTTTGTAATACATTCTTTACTAGCATCCTTGATTAGACCACCAAAACATCCAAGGCTAAGATTACCTTTAAAAGCTCCATCAATGTTTGGTTTAACTTAATTCTCTAGGGGGGATGCCAAGATAGCCATCTTGGAAAAATATGATTGTTGTTCTATTAATGGGAGTGAAAAACCAAAATGAGATGAGTAAATTGGATGCTTGCTCTATTTCTTAATTCAACTAAAAAAATTGATCTACCTTTCTATAATTTTAGCATTCCGAGTTCTTCACATATTCTAGATGATGTCTAGAAACCTTAAAGAACACACTTTCTAATCAGATTGCTTGTGGGTCGTAAGGCAATTCTCCTTGATCCACTAAATGAATGGTTAAGAAGAAAAAATTCGAGGAAAGTTGGGAGTTGTAGCAGTCTGTCCAAAACTTCTTAGCATAATTGTGACCTTAAAGCATATGAATAATATCCGCTTTTCTAATATCACATCTTTTACATATTGAGTTTCAAGTTAAATCTTTGGAACCTCATCTCTTCAGTTAGTAATCGCTCATGAATGATGAGCTAGAGGAAGAAGTTTAGCTTCTCAGAATACTTCATTTTCCAAATCCACCAACAAGCAACTTGAGAAACAATTTTCTCCCTCAAGTTGAAGATTTTTATATGTGGACTTAGCAGTGAAATTCTCATCAAGGATGAAACTCAAAACTAATTTATCTTCTTGAGAATTTCAGGGAATAAGATGTCACACCCCGATTTTCAAAACTTAAATTTCCATTAAAAATAATAAATATTTTGATTTTAACGAAAAAAGATCATTAAAAATTGAGGCATGAGTTGTATCCATCCACCTTAACCCCAAAATCTTTATACAGGTAGAAAAATTTAATAATACCATTTATATTCAAAATAAGGTCACAAGTTAAGATAGATGAATACTCTTTCAATTTCTATGCCACAGACTATATATTCCCATTACACAAATTGAATATTGAGCCACAAGGGTACTTGTCCTTGTCCATCCATTATGAAGACAACATTTTAAATATATTCATCAAGTAGAATTAACAAATTCAAGTCCAAGACGTAGATATATAAAATAACCCATGAAATCTTCAACGACTATTATAATGTTCCAAAAACATTGATTTCTAATACGACCCGTTTAATTGATATAACCAATAATTAAATAATTACTTAGTCCTGCTACCATAACGTTACTCAAGCCACTAACCCTCCCCTACTACTGTGAGACATGTCACGAACTTGCGACTTTATTCTTTCATATACCTGCATGTAAAAAATAGGGGTGAGCTTGAAAGCCCAGTGGGTCCTCCATAAACATTCACAGTATTTTACTCCGATATATAAATGAGAACATACAAGTTTCAAACATTAACGTTGCACATATGGATTTGTTTGATAGTCGAGATTCAGTGTGTACCTTTAGGGGATCCGCCCCAGGGTGATACTTACCTAAATATCTCAGGGGATTCGCCCCATATCAAATCTAAGTACCCCATGGTGGTATTGACTCAAATATCTTAGGGAATTTGCCCCATCTTAATAACATTTGACAATATTCATTTGAATAATTGTCCTTACATGTGTATTATTATTCTTAATAACGTTCTTTAGTGAAAACATGCGATATATATGAAATCAACATCAAGCACATAATCATGTTTTCATCGGAATTGACAATCACAACATGCTGCACATGGTATTTGGTCACACTGACACATTATAATCGACATGCATATTATCGCAACATGTAATTTAACATTCAAGTCATTATAATATGATCCTAAATCATGCTCATAAGGCATGGCATCACATCGTGTTCATATCATCATACACATCATACGATACAATCATCAATAATTACTAACTAAACACACATATAATTAACTATGTTCCTGTGCACATATCCAAGAAAAATAAAGTGAAGAGTATGAATTCATTCCCACCTGTTAAGCGAGTAATTCATGTTCAGACTCCTCGCCGTTACATCTACATTAGTCGAGTTCACCTATATATATATATATATATATATATATATACTCATGAATATACATGTACACATTTATGATATATAAATATATGGTGGCGGCAATATTATATATATATATATATATATATACCCATATCAATTTGTGGCATGATATAACCTACAAGAATAAGTAATATGATTATGCATGTAAGCTGTGGTTGTTAAAGGATTAAAATATGAATGGATGCTACTTAGGATATAAATGCATAGTATTTAAATGGTATATGTGAAATAAGGGGAGCGTTGATGTTTTAAAATGTATAACATATGTTATATGTAGCAGCTGGAAGACATTTTGGTGTGTGGGGTCATTTTAAAAACATGTGTGATATATGACGTAAATATAGCTTATATGTATGAAAATATACACTCAGGTAGTATGAAGAGAAGGAGAATGGAAGTCAATACGAGATAGAAGTATTAGCGGTGGTGGTGTTACTGTCACCAACTGTCACCCACTGTCACCCACCACCACATGTGGTGTGGTGCTGACAGTGTACAAAACATGAAGAACATTTGCTACTGTCACTACCATGCTCATGGTGATTTTCAAATTAGAGAAATAGAGCATCATATGCTCTATTAGAGAAATAAAGCATCAAATTAGACTATTTCTTGTGGGATTTCATCCGAAATCCATAGAGGTATGTTGCACAGGAAGAAGGGAAGAAAAGGAAATGGAAGGGAAAGGAAGAGGAACAAGGTTGCTGCAACACCCTTTTTTTGTTGCTGTCACTAGATCCTAAAAACAGGGGTTGCCCATAAAAGAGAAAAAGAATAAGCGAAAGCAAAGAAGAAAGAAAAAGGGAGAAGTCTCACGGTGGTTGCTTTGTTGGTTCTTCGACATCGTTTCCACGTTTCTTGTTTACTGGTTCGAGAGAAGAGGAGAATGAAAGAGATGAAAGAGACGGCTGAGGTGCATAAGTGTTATACATAGTATTATTAAGTTAGGGTTTAATGATGAGCACGTTCCATGATAGGAAGGTTAATAGTATTGGAAACTTGCAAGAATTTTTGTATTGAAAACTTGCCAAGATTTCTTGGATATGATTAGCAATTGATTCCCTAGAGGAATTCGAGAATAATGTTGAAATTGGAAGAAAATAATAGGAAGGGGGCTATGTCGTTTCCCTCACATGAATACGTAAATACCCTTAAAATTTTTGGGGTATTACATAAGAGTTCTAGTTATGATGTTTTTGACTACAGTGGGAATGTTGGTTTTGAGCTTTTCCAATTTCCAACTTGTATAATTTCTAATATTGTTATAGATTCTAAGGCTTTCATCTGCTGGATGTATAGGCTCTATTAAGAAACTTTGAAGAGGAGCATCATCCGCCCACACATCATCCCAAACTGATTTTTGACTAACATTTCTTAAGGCTACTCAAGACATAAGAAGATTGGTTAGACTAATTGACTATCAACAAAGAGCCGATTTTAATATATTTCTCTTTTAGATATCGAATCCAAACACCTTATTATTAGTAAAATTCTCCATCCAAACTTGGTTAACAAGGCCATATTGGAAAGCTTCATTCTTTTCAAACCTAGACCATCAAGTCTCATAGAAAAATAGACTTGGTTCCAGTAGATTAGATGAATTTTCCTACACCCAGGAGAAATATGTTGTTTCAGTGAACCCCATTATGGATATTTTGATGATTGCAAACCATTATTTATCAAACTAATCCTTGTCTTGAGTGTTTCAGTCAAAGAACAGAAAATTCAATATATTCAAGTTGAACCACTCTACTTCAAGATGAGTATTAAAGATTCAAGCCATGGACAATCAAACATTGTGCTACAAGTTATTCAAATGTAAAGTTAGGCTTGTAGAACCTTACTCCTAATTGACTCAACTGGATTTCATTTTGTTTTTTCAAAATAGCCAAAACTGTTTTGAAAGCTTTCAAAAGTTTCGATCTTCATCAAAATCTTGTTTGGTTTGTTATTGATCTCTAAGTGTTTCACGAAGTGTTTGAATGTTTTTTAAGTGTTTTGATTTGATCCAAAATATCTTTAATCGATTTGATTTAATGGATCTTTCAAAAGAAAAGAGTTTTCAAAGTTGTCAGTTGAGCACGACGTCACACTTCATAAGGACGCTCTTACAAGTGGCCAATTAACTAAAATATATTAGGCCAAGTGCTGAAGGACGCTCCTACAATAGTAGGACGCTCAAGTTGCCTGAGACATTTCTAGAAAATTTCTAGGCAGTGACTGTCGAACGCTCACCAACGCCCTCATTGTAACACCCCGTAGTTTTAATTAAATACATACGTTGACTTATGCGTATGTCGAGATATATAATACGTGTATTTTATACGTAGGTGAAAAATATACGCGTGTATAAATATACATGCTATATTGAAGGGGTATTAATAAATAAATGGAATTATTAAATTAAGTGGTGATTTTAATAAATAATTAAATGATTAAATGAGGAAGTTCATTTTTACTAATAAGTTGTGAATTGAATGAATAGTATGATTAAATGAATGAATATAAGATTAAATAATGATGAGTTGTTTATGAAATGAATGATATGAAATGATATGAAGTAAATTAAATAAGTTAATGGGGGAAGTTGCTTTATATTTAGTGTTTGAAGCATGGAATCACAAAAACCATCATGTTCATCTTTTAAACCTTTAAACATAATACGTTATCATTATTTGTTTTAAAGGAGAAAACGGGAAAGAAAGAAGAAGTTGCAGAGAGAAAGAAAATGGGCGCGAATGGGCATCAACGTGTTTCGAACCCGATTCGTCTTTTGGGTAAGTCATTTTCGCTCTTTTTCGTCACAAAATTGATCTTTAAGCTACGTGTGACGTTTCTACCGGTATAATTTTTGCTATAAGAGGTGTTTTACCATGTTTCCAAAAATGGGGTTTAGACCCACTTTGAGTAAAAACACATAGAAATGATAATCAGTCCTATAGATGTGTAGATACTAGATATGTGGCTTGTTTGTGTCTATGTGTAATATTGGTGCCGGTACAACTGCCGAAAGAAAAATTTGACATTGGGGGCCTTTGGAATCATGCCAAACTCTGATGAAATCTCGGTTTGAAACCATAAAATTATAGAGAATTGAATTTCGGACATTTCAATACCAAACTTATGATTTTTGGGTATCGATTAATATTTTTAATATATGCCTGACTGAATTCGGTAAATACGACAAACTTGGATATATTGATATGTGTGGTTTGATAAATGTTATAATGTTTTGCTTGTGATAATTAGGTTTGTGATAGTCAATATTTAAGGGAAGATTATGCCAAATTTTTTATGAAAATGGAGGCATAAGAAAGCTGACATAGTATTGTATACGTCGGTGTAGCGTATATAGTATTATGTGTCGGTTGTGACATCACTAAAATAGAGTGGGTCGCGATACTCATGAACTGTCTGAGATCAGTCAGTGCTTTCGGTTCATTCCCTGTAGGATGCTCATGCAAATGCTGGATGCTCACCGACATACTTGTCAGTTTAAGTTATGTTGCGGTAAGCGCCCTTATCTTTCAGCAGGGCGCTCATGAACCTATCAAAAAACTAACATCTTTTTTCTGAAACCTGCAAAAGCTGGTCTTTCTGATACATTTTTGTTTTCTTGCAAACTCTTTTTTATCATAATGTTTCAACAAAACTTTGACTACTATTTTCATGAAAGAATTAAGCCATTTGATTTGAATTTCTGCATCTTTCTCACAACGGTCTCAAGATTCAAAATTTGGTTTCATGCCATGCTCTATTATAAATAAACATTGAGTTTGCGATTCCAATGAGAGGATTTTTTTATTTTGTTTAGCACTCTTTGAAAGTTAGTCTATTCTTCAAAAGTCGTGTTTTGAGATACAAAATTTTTATACGATAATGTTTTCCAAAAATCTTTCTATTTGGATTTCCTGAACTTCAATATATATTATTTTGAAAGTATCCAAAAGAAAGGATTTTACTTTACTCTTCTCAGTTGTTTTAACTCTAAATCATCCTGCTAAGTTTTTATCTTGAGTAAAGGTTCAGATTGTGTTGTAATGTGTTAAAAGATTTTCTTTGTGAAAGAAATCTCACTTTCAATTATTCTTGTAACTTGAAGTAGCCACGTTGGTTGCTTGTGTATTCCTAGATTAAAGAAATTTATAGGTTGATTCCCACCTGCAAGAGGAGTAGCTTAGGTTGACTCACATCTGTAAGTTGAGTAGGTTAGGTTGACTCACACCCGTAAGTTGAGTAAGGTAGGTTAGCTCACACCTGTGAAGTTGAGTGTTGTTAAAGTTGTCTCACACCTATGAAGTTGAGAGGTTGTAATAGGTTTGATCCTTACCCGTGAAGAGTGATTATTAGCGAAGTTTGAGAAATCATAATCGAGGAGATTAGGTGGATGTACGCGCGACTGAACCACTATAAATCACTGTGTACTTGTTATTTTATTTTTTGCTCTTGCATTACTTATTTGCAAATATTTTTAAATTGAATAACCTGCTATATAGTCCAATTCACCCCCTTCTTGGATTCATTACTGGGCCAACAAATAATTCCACATGAAGTTTCTGTTAATCTAGTCCGACCTTTAATGCATTGTTTGAAATATAAAAGGATGATGGTGGAGGTCACTAACTGAATTAATGTTTTTCTTTCTACCATATTCAACAACTTGGCCTTCCAAACAACCAATTTCTTGTCAATTTTATCAATTATAGGTCATAAGCCTAAGGCTATGGATAACACTTGGATGCTAGTTGAGCACTCTATTAACAATGGGCTCACAAGCCTGAAGCCATTTACCAAATCATACAATTGAACACATGCCCAAGGCCATGTGCCGCCCAAGCATGCTTATTGAACACTTTGCACTTAAAGCCAAGTGTTGCCAAGTATTTTGTAAATCCAGAAGTCCACATGCCATGTCACACCTCGATTCTCAAGAATAATCTCATATGATGGGCAGCAGACCAGAACCAAGGTGTGAAACAGAAATGGATATCAACACAAGTATTTTATTCATCATCCTTTAATAATAAAGGGCAAATGTACAAATGTTACAATTACATGAGTACAGAGTACGCAACGGAAACTACAACAGCCCATAAAATAACATACCTAGATCTATGTTGACATCCCACACCTTACGCGCTTCCCTCGCACATAGCTTTGGTGGCTCTTAGGTTCTGATAACATATTTGTACTTATGCATGTCTAAGATCCTGGGAAAGCTCAGTGAGGTCAAGCAGGATAAACGAAGCTTACTGTTGGTCCACCCAAGAGGGAGGTGAATTGGGTGCGATGGTCAATTATAAAATTATCTTCCAATAACTTAGTGATTTACATGAGTATATTGGAATTGGATGCAAAATAGAACACATACTAAATTGCAAAAGTGAGATGCACGATTTATAGTGGTTTGGCAGCGCCTACGTCCACTACCTAACCTCCTCAGTTATGATTTTAACCTTATCACTAAGAGATTCTCTTACGGGTGAGAACCAAACCGTTACAGCTGCCCTTTTACAGGTTAAAGGCAAACCTATCCTTTTAAGGGCTAAGGATGAACCGTTTCTCTTTTACAGGCAAGAGATGGCCTATCCTTTTAAGGGATGAGGATGAACTGGTTCTCTTTTCAAGGCTGAGAGATAACCTATCCTTTTTAAGGCTAATGACACACCTATCCTTTTGCGGGATGAGGATGAAGCAGTTCTATTTTACAGATTTAGAGATAACCTTTCATGATTTCAATCCTGAAATCATTAAGTGAACTTCATTCACTTGTCTTGGTTGTTTTAGTCTAGAAACACACCAGCATTACAACAATAAGATGTTGGTTGGTTCTAACGTAGTAGATCACTTTAGAATAAAGCTCAATACATAGAATTACAAAGATATGAAATATGAAACAGGTAATGCTAAGTTAAAATACACCTTCAGTCCTTTACCTTTCAATGTTCGGTATTGCTCAAGTGCAGTTTCGAAAAACATGAATGATATGATATGATATGAAAATCAGTGCTTCTTCGAAAGTAATAAATACCGAATAAAGATTGACTTAAAACAAGAAAGACTTGTGTAAATCAAAGACATAGACAATTTCAAAATAGATATAAAATATAAGTATGAAAACTTCTAGTTCTCTGATCAGTAGTTAACGTAACCACTGATATAGTTCAATACAGTACTTAAGATATGAAATCAAGTACAACTATATTTCTTGAACTATTTCTCAAATTCTATATCCAGCAAGAATGATACTAGATATGAATCAGTGCTGAGAATTTGAGTTGATAGCAGATCAAATAGATTTTCAAAGGTAGAATGAAAATAAGCTCAGTATGAAAATCATTTGAATACATAAGGTATCAATGAAAAATACTTTGAAAGTTTAGATAATGAAAAATATTTTGACACATACTAACTTTCAAAAAGTATTGGCACAATACAAAAAGATTGGCAAGTTGTTTGATCCTAAATGTTGATATTTATAGACTTAGTGGGACATAGCCATTAGACATTTGAAGTTCAAATAATATGAACGTTTACACAAAATGGCTAGAATGTTATATGAAAATGACAACTGTAATTTTTACTAACATTCTGGTTCTTTTCAGATTTCATGAAAAATGAAAGTTTTAGAAAAACTTATTTCATGTATAAGAGAAAATCTCTAATAGGTCTGAAAAGGACTCTGTGCAAAGGTCTGTTCTAAAAAAGTAAAGTTACATAGTGTACTTGTTCGAACAGTGACGGTTGTTGGATTAATGTCCTGATTCCATAATCAGCCTCCTGATGAATAATGTCAACTTTGTCGTTTTGTTCCTTGAGGACGCTCATTACATATAAGCGTCTTGCAGAACACTTAAGTGAGGGCGCTACTTACTAGTAAGCGTCCTGACTTACTTTGACACTTAAATGACTTAACTTTGAGGGCGCTAATGCACAGTTAGCGTCCTGCTGTGTTTTAAAATAGTTAAGTACATGAGGGCGCTACTTTTCGTAAGCGTCCTACCAGTTAAAAACATAAAGCATATCATGAGGGTGCTACAATAATGTAAGCGTCCTACCGATTAAAAATGTTTTTAATAAGACACAAACGTGTTGAAGGACAATCAACATCCTGAAAGTTACTAAGTTGATTCCTAAAGCTGAGGGTGCTTCTATCCAGATAGTGTCCTGATAGATTGTTCAACTTATAACTATCAGTGTCCTCAAAGATACATTCTTTCAAGAACTTAAGACATCTTTCAGTTAGCTGATGCCGAGTCAGCTTCCTGACAACTTCAGAGGTTGACTAATAAATGAGGCCGCTACTATATAAGTAAGTGTCCTGATAAATCAATTCTATTCAACCTTGAACGTTATCAGCGTCCTGACTTATCAAATTCAAGAGAGCGTTGCTATTTCATTAGCGCCCTGAAAGACTCTTTAAAAACACTTTTGACTCGCGACAAAATATACGATAAATGCGAATAAAAACTCAATAGATTTCAAATTAAATATATAGTATTAAATCATTTGAAATACCGTAAAAACATGAAATCAAAACATGAAGATTAGAAAAATATATGTAGATGATTTATGCATGGTTTTGAAAAATATTTTGAACAATAACGATTAGAGAGAGATATACGTTAAATACTTTGTGTATTTCTCTTTTCTCATAAACGTTAAATTCAACTCTTCATTATGAGATCTTCAATAAGAGCTTTACGGAGTTGAATGACTTGAACGTTGATCGAGAGATGTAGTCTTGAAGCTTGATCGAATTGTTCGAGTGAAGTGATCTTGAAATCATGATGTGATCGTTGAAGTCCTTTTGATTAAGACGAAAGTGATCGCTGGATGTGATCTTTGAGTTCTTTGATTGAGTCGTTATTTGGCTTTTTGCTTTCCTTAGGTGCTTAGATAAGTTCTTGATACACGCATGTTTAGCATCGAAAAATACTTTATTTGTGATCATCAAAATATACTTTATCACAATATATTTAGGGATGAGCTAAGTGATGAACTGCATAGGTTAACACTTACATGCATAATAATAGGTACAGAACAGCAGTCATCAGACAATTATGCCACAACAATACAATCAAGCAATGATATGAATGAAAACGTGGTCACACGACATCACAAGCCGGACACCATTCACTCGCAACCTGTGATCCGAGGCACCAATAATATCCAACAACTGAGAGATTGTATGAGTTTCAACGCTAACTAGTGACAGTGTCACTCTGCCGGGGCCAGCGTAATGGCATAACACCCAATAATATAACCAGTGATAGTGTCACTCTACCGGGGCCAACATTTACTTAGCACCCGATAATATATATATATACCGTTTTGTAAAATAGTTTTCATGCATGACGTAGAGCATGGTAACATATATGATGCATGATGCTATGTAATTCATCATTAGACAGGTAAGGGACGCATATTTAGCCTTCATTCCCTACCTTAACACGTGTAGTGGCGTCGTTTTGACGAATCTTCTGTCGAAACACTTATCTTCCGGAAACGCAAGAAAAAAGAGAGAGAGAGATAGAAAAATACATAAGAGGGAGAGAGTGATGGAAAAATACACAAGAGGGAGAGAGGGATAGCCAGAAGGAGAGCAAAAGGGAGAGAAAGAGTGAGAGTGAGAGAGGGCGAGGTGAGGTGGAGAGAATGGGGGGCCGGCCCCCCATGGGGCTTATTGAAATTATATCAGTAGAGTTTTTAGGTGGTTAAGTTAGTTTTTACAGTAGAAAAAGTGGGGGTGTTACAATTTACCCTCCTTAAATGAATTTCGCCCTCGAAATTCGATCAAGTAGTCGTGGGTGGCAACTCCTATGTGTCCAAGTTGGCACATTCATCATTCTATATGGTGTCCTAGTGTTTTGCTTTTGCTCATCCCTCTTGTGAAAAAAATATTCTGATTGCAACATTTGAGTCGTTGGGGAACTCAACTCTGTTGCAATAGCAGGTTTGGACCGTCACCTTCTAGTTAGTTATCGTCAACATCCTTGGTGAGGCAAGACTGGCCATGCCTCGTCTAACGCTGGAAGTTAAATGATCTCGAGGTTGTCGATCCAATAGATCATAGTTAACTATTCTAATCCTCAACTAGGATTTCTGTCGTAAGAGTCCACCATGCAATTTATTTCTTTTTTTTGTCTGTGGGTATAGTGGTAATCTGTCATTAGCACTCATGATGTCATCATGTGATTATAATTTTTTTCCCCACAGATAGGTAAGGCTTTACGCCTAAAATTATGTTGCGACCCCTTCCCGGGTGACGTCACGACCGGCACAGTACCCCAGAGAATGTCACAACCCGACAAACCTGAGGCACTGATAAGCCTCTACTCAGAAGGTTACATACGATCCAAAGACATAATATGTATATGATCAGGATAGTTGAATTAAATACCGAGATATGGCATCATCATCCAGAATATGAGGTCATCGACCCAATCCACAAGATTCGACTATCCTTACTATAAACATGGATATTTTATTATTATTCCATTTAGCATATACATATCAAAATTTTCTCACGAACTATATGTTATATATCATAGTATCTGTGATAGTTATATACACTAACAAAACACAAATATCTTCTACTATTTTCCTTATTTACAAATCAAAACTCACATCTAAAAGAAGTAAGGCAGGCTACACCAACTCTAAGCCTTGCCCTTTCCTTTACGATCTGATCCTGAAAAAAATATAAGGAAAAATGGAATGAGCTCAACTAGCTCAGTGAATACTTTTCACAAAAATCTCCACATATGCACTTATGTAAAACATGTATGTTACTTGAAATAACATTGGTAAATTGAAATGCATTAAGGAAATATATGATTCATGCTTTCAAATTAAAGATATAATTATGCATCATTTTCATAAAAGATATGTAGAAAAGCCTCAACAGGAGGTCATATCAGGATAACATTGCCTACATTTCCCCCATTGCGCCATGTTATCCAACTAATCCTTCTACCCTTACATTCCTTAGTGATTCGAAAAGTCCTTTTCACAAAATACCAATCCAAGTACTCTGTTGGCACTTTTTCCTAAAGAACAAGTAAATAGAAAGAAAACCAACGCCAAGGTATTTAATCCGAAATACCTAAGGCCATGTGAATGCATAAAATCTGTGCTCATGATCATAAATACAATGCACATATATAATATAATGCATATCATTCAATAATTCAATTTCATATATATACAATGCTAGACATGGAGAAGTAAGGTGAGAAATACTCACAAATCACAAAATTTGGCCTAAGTCCACATTTTTTTCACCAATTCACCAATACTTCATTTGTGTTCACAAATCTTCATCCAATTCATAATTCATCCACTGCAAATTTCACATTACACACACAAATGAATTCGAGAAAAATGAATTTAATCACTTGATTAATTACCAAGTATTAATAACCCATTACCTTTAGTTACTAAGATAGAATTCCCACCACATGATCAAATTACTCATTTGATCACCAAATTAACACAAAATGTCCATCTCTATAAGTTGATCAATTTTATCCCTAAGCAAGTTACCTAAGCATTCTTCAAATGCTCTAACATTTCCAGCACTAAATTTTCAGCCAATTACCCATCAACTTGATCAAACTCTATCATTGAACAACTTACCAATGTATTGCCATTGCCTAATTTCTAAATTTCCAGCACATGAATTTATCAACTAAAGCATCAATTAATCACTAATTCAACCTAAATGTACTGGTAAGCATCTTACCAAATCAGTCTCAAATCTGAAAATTTTCCAGAAACTTGTATACATCCTTAAACTCAGAATTTCACATACTTTGCACTCCAATCTTTGTAATTTATCATCACAGAATAGTCAAGACCAATTTCCAATCAATACACATAAGAAAAGACCACAAATGGTCACTCAAATTGGATTCCAAAAATCCTGTTTTAACATGGCTGGAACATCATGTTCTTCCCATAAAAACCAGTGTTTTTAATCATCAAAATGGTCACCAAATATTCAAGACTAAATTCCAGCAAATAACTTTATCAAAATAGCAGAATTCAGTTATTAAAATCAGGTTTGAAATCTGTAAATTCAGCCATGAACATTTCCCATTTTCATCAATTCAAATATATTAAATTACTACCATTCAGTCACTGAAACTTAATGAATTTATCATTAGAAAACTTACCCATAATCCAGAAATCAAACCCCCATTGTTTGAGCTTCAATTCACCTCCATTTCAATCCAAACTCATCACTTTCCAGTTTCAAACTAGCCATGGAAAGTTGTCGCATGTCACATATAATGTATAGAATGAAGAGGAGAGTTTGAATATGAAACTTTCACATCTAAAACTATGGATCTCACCTTCCTTTGGAGCTCCAAAATCTCCTTCTTCTTCAACCGTATTCTCAATTTCTCTCTAGCTTAATATTCTGGTATGCACTTCACTTGCACATTTCAGCCACTAAACAATTCATGCCAACAAGCTAATAGGTGTCTAAATGAGTTCATGGTGGCTGAATTTGCTTAAGACACATGTTACATAGCATGCACAAGCCAATAGGTGTCAATTTGCTTAAGACACATGTTACATATCATGCACAAGCCAATAGGTGTCAATTTGCTTAATCTATTCATTTCATTATTTATTCATTTAATGAGCATGTGAACAATATTAGATTTATTGCCTAATTGATTATACCACATGTAATTTAACACCTAATTGATCATAACACATGATTATTTCATGTATTAGGCCATTCTTATCAAACACGCAAATTTATGAAACTACTTCGTACACACAGTATACGGGTATTTTACACATCGACTACGTGTACAAGACCACGTATTGGCAGTCCATGTCATCATGACGTCAGGTGCGAAAAGTGGGTCGTTACACCTTATTTTCTAAAAGTTTTATATAAAGTGGAGTCCTACGTCTCGATTCCTGTGTCATGGTGTTCTATTTTGGTTGGTATGGGTCAAATTCCTATCTCTTCTAGGTTGAGGGGTATGAGTTCTGGCTTTTAGGTATATTCTGGTTTCTAATTCAATTATGGTATTCTAATCCTTAAAATCAAATACGGACATTGGTTTGGATCATTTCAAGAAATACTAATTTTGGTTACTTGACTCCAAAACAAGGTTTCAATTCAAAATTCATTTGAAAACTTCTATCCAGTTTTGGATTGGTCCCAAGAAAATTCGAATCATTGACTAGAGTACCTTTATCTTTCACTTATTACTGTAGATGATGTTTCATACATATGCAACAAACAAGTTCTGTAAATCATCAAGATACCTAAATTAGAACTTTTATCCTCTGCATTCGTTGCGTCCCATTCTACCTCGAATACAACAATAACAGATATAACATAATTTCTGGATGATTCACCACACATGGTCTACAGGTCCTCCATTGATCCAGAATTTTTCAATTATCCTCTTATCAAATTTTGCAAGTATATCCTGACCTAATCATACGTGATATGACTAATAGACATATTATGCAACTAGTTTGATGTTCATGTGGCATTAAAGAAATCGCCATAAGTGATTATTTACATATACAATATCACGATTTTTTTTTTGAAAAGTCCTAAAAAGCCTTAAAGTCAAAAGCAATCAAGGTTCATGATCATAAGATTCTCGAATCTTGAGTTCCAATATGTACATCTATCTATCAAGCTAGATTACTGGACCTTGTACTTTTCAAATAATCACTAACTCTTCAATTAATGATTAAAATGGTTAATCTTATGAACCGATCCTTCATCTTTTGTAATATCTCCTTGTTCTTTCAATAATCTGGTTGTTACAGTGATCACCATAAGTTCACTATATTGAAAGATATTTAATCCTAATCATCTAGCTAGATTTCTAGTTCACTGTAATCATCTAATCTCAATATTCGATTAAGGTTCAGACAAACCTTCAAAATGAATTTTTTTCTTGTATCTATTTTCAAGTTACCATTGTACAACCTTCTGTTATCTCAATGAACCCCATGGTATGAATGTTTTGATGATTCCAAATATCTTCAGTTTGTGTATCTAATGATCTTGACAAGTGTTTCAGATTTATCAAGAATCAAGATCAAGGAACTGTGCTCGCAAACCCATTGAACATCACAAAGTAAAGTTCCGAGTATGTCAGTACTTATAATGTAAAGTCTATCGATCAACTTACTCTCAGCAAGATTTTATCGTTTGCATATTTTGATCGTAACATTTTAATCGTACCTTATGATTTCTAAAGTACTTGATTTGATTAAGAGAAACAATGAGTTTTATCGAGCTTTAATTGAGAAATCAAAAATCACTTTTATAAAGTCTTTCAGGACGCTAATGTTTTACCAGCGCCCTCCTAGACTTGATAAGTCAGGACGCTGATAAAATATTAGAAAGCTCAAGGTTGAATTGAACTAATTAATTAGGACGCTTACTTGTTAGTAGCGACCTTTCTTTTATCAACATTTGAGAATGTCAGGACGTTGACTTAGTTTCAGCTCGCTGGAAGTTCTTTTTGCGTTTTAAGTGATTTCTATCTTTAAGGACGCTGATAAGTTATAAGCTGAATAAATTATCAGGATGCTACTTGTGTAGGAGTGCCCTCATCTTTAGAATAAACTTAAATAACTTTCAGGACGCATACTGTCATTCAACGCACTTAACATTGTTTTAAAACTACTTTTAAATATCAGGACGCTTACTCTTGAGTAGCGCCCTCGTGTGTTTAATGTTTTAAAACAAAATATGACGCTAACTGTCGAAGTAGCGCCCTCATGATTTAAGTCGTTTAATTGTTAAAGTAAGTCAGGACACTTACTATTCAGTAGCGCCCTCACTTCATTGTTCAGTAGGACGCTGATACTCTATGAGAGTCCTCAAAGGAACAAAAAGACAGAAATGATATTTTTGCTGTTCTGACATGTATATTATTTTTAAGGCACCTTTTTTAGAACAACTTTTCGTACAAAATCAATTTTTTGTATTTGTAAGAGATATTCTCTAATTCACGAACCACGTCTTGTAAAACTTTCCTTATTCGTGTATCTGGAGAAAATCAGAATATTCATGAAATGTGTAGTTGCCATTTTCGTGATATATTCTAGCTGTTGTGAGTAAATGTTTATATTTGAAATTTAAATTCAAATGAACAACAACTTCAGCTCTACAAGTCTATAAATACAGGCACTTAACAAACTACTAAAATACCGAAAAATTCTCTGAGCTAAAACACTTTTTGAAAGTTAGTCGAATTTTCATATGATTCAAAAAGCTTAAGTTATTTTAGTTTCAAAGCGTTTTATTTGAATCATTACTTATTCAAATGATTTTCACATTGAGCTAAGATTCTATCTTTATCTGAAAATCGATTTGAAAGTTTGAATTGTTTTCACTCAAATTATTCAGTATTGTTTTTACTTATATCATTCTTGTTGAAAGAGAAATTTGAGAGATAGTTCATAGGATACAGTTGTACTCAATTTCATATCTTGTATACTATATCAAGGTTGTAACAGTAGTTGGATAAACTACTGAGTTGATATTCTTCATTCAAGAAAGTTAGGTCGTCTCACACTCGTAAGTTGAGAATAGGTCTTCTCCCACCAGTAAGTTGAGAAACGGTAGTTCTCACACCTGTAAGTTGAGAAAGCTTAGGTTTGTCTCACACCCGTAAGTTGGGATCGGTTGGTCTCAAGCCTACAAATTGAGCATTGTAACGGTTGTTCTCACACCCACAAGTTGAGAAAAAGTGTATCGATTTGATTCTCACCCGTAAGAGAATCCCTTAATGATAAGATTTAAAATCCTAACTGAGGAGGTTAGGTAGTGGATGTAGGCAAGTAGCAGAACCACTATAAATCGACTGTGCATATTTGTTTAATTTTTCCACTTTATTTTTTTTATTTTAATAAATATTTAAATTGTTTAAGTGTCCAATTTACCCCCATCTTAGACATATCTGGGCCAACACCTTCATACCACAAAATATCTCTTTCCTAGGTGCCATGTGGCGGAGGGTGCCACGTGTTAAAAAAATTTTCTTTTCTCGTGGACCTTCCTCAAGGTACTTCTCTCATGAAACTTATTTTATTCGATATTTATTTTTATATACATACATACATACATACATATATATATATATATATATATATTTTAGGATATTACATTATGTGGATATTAAGGCACTCCACGCCCTACCAAGTTGGTGATTGACCTATGCACTACCGAGGGATCGACGTGCATATCGAGGTGGTAAACAACCGATGAGCGTACCAAGGGGTCGACGCGCATAATATAAATAGATTAATATAAACCAAATATTTATGGATCCCTTCTGATATTAATATTAATATCATTATTATATTATAGATATAATAATATACATTAGTAGTATATTAATTAGTGTATTAATATACTAATTAATATTATAATATTAATTCCCTTATGTGACATGTAATAATAATATATATGTTCTCATTATTATTACTATCATTATTATTATTATTTATTTATAGGGGTGCCCCCAAGGGGCTGGCCCCCCATGGGGCTTATTGAAATTATATCAGTAGAGTTTTTAGGTGGTTAAGTTAATTTTTACAGTAGAAATAGTGGGGTTGTTGCATGCCATAACCTTAAATAGGCTACACGCCTGAGGTCATGCACAACAATTTGTCATAGGCCACACACCATCTAAGCATGCTCATTGAGCACTCCATCGATAATAGTTCATGCACCAAAAGCTGCAAGCTATCCTCCATCGATAATAGTTCATGCACCAAAAGTGTGCACACTGAGCACTTTTTGCCACCTAGAGCCATGCACCACCAAGCAATTTAGTTAAGGTCATGCACCATGATTCCAAAATGGGCCATCCACCATGATTCCAAGATAGCCACAAGGCTATGGCCATGCTCCAAAAAACTTCACTTGTGGAGGCCATGCATCCCTAAATGCTCTACCTTAGCCCACATGCCATGATTCTAGAGTTGACAACGAGCCTCCTGCTTCATGAATGTTCATTAAGCATTTCACCAATAACACTTAGTGATCAAGGAATGAATAAATACTATCAAACCACATTGCTTGATGTATTCATTACTTGTCATTTGATTAGACAAAACCCACAAACAAATCAACGCCTACCATAAAAATGAAGGGCTTGGTGGCCTTGGAACAAAAGTTTAAGGGGCATTTTGGTTGAGTTGACATCAAGGTATAAATGGCCAGTGTGATATTCGCACCCTTTATGATGACACCACATATCATTCTCTTAATAGTATAAAAAAAATGAACATGAATAACATGCAACAAAGTTCTTAGAGGTACACCGAGCACACTAAACTTAAACATCACCCAACACTCTTTGACTATCAAGACTCAAGAAGTTAAAAACTTTTCATTACATTGATCAGATCTGATTACATGAGTTTACATCAATATATATATAGGCACGCTGATGTACAACTGTAACAGAAAGAGAAACAGGACACTTAACCTTAACTCATAACTAACTATTTAGGTTAACTATGTCACGACGCCCCTGACGTAGGCTGACGTCATGACCGGCACAGTGTATTATACACTGTACATACCCATATACAGTATACAATACACTGTCAGCCTCAACAGACATTCACAAAAATTCCCAATATACCACAAATCAAATCAAATCAAATATATATATAGATGATCATTCCACTCACATTCATTCCATTCATTCTACAAATTAAATTCTCACCTGATAAATATCTATGATCATCTCATTCCATCATCCCAAGCATTATATAATATTACTACACAACCCATCTAGGTGATAGTATATCTATAGTATGTGATAATTATACATATCAAAACAACAAACATATAACCTATTTCCTCCAAGCATACATACACATACCAGATGAAGGCTCACGTGATTATCACTCACGGATTTTTCCTTTTCCCTTCGACTCAATACCTGAAATATTGGAGGAAATGGAGTGAGCAAACAACAACTCAGTGAATATAGTTCTTGACATGACAATCGCATGCATTTTAGGAAACATGGCATATCAAATCGATTTAAAACATTTCAAAAACACATATGCACCATTCATCAAAATAATTTACGTGCACACAATATTGCTCATTCATAAATATTTTACCATCTCCCTCCTTCAAGGCAAGAGAGCGGGTCTAACCCTTGTATGGCCGTACAAGGTAGCCATAGCCTCTCATTACCCAATTCACAGTCATTTCAAGGATCGCAACCCTTGTTAGGACAGACCTACTGACAATGAGGACTCGCAAAACTTCATCCGGGTCTAATTCCTAACGAAATGACATCATTACAAACTCCAATTACTAAAATCAGTTTGCATGATCCATAAAACTCAATGCATTATATATAAATATAGCATGCATACAATCAAACATTTTATATGCGTACAATGTCATACAAGAACCAAATCAAGAAAACTATACTCACAGTGGTTACACGAAGTTTCTAAGCCAATATATCCGAGCAACGATAACCGTCCATCATAATTGCTTCCTCAAGAGTATTTATCCATGCACTTGAGCTCTCAATTTCAATACTGAAATGAACCATAGCTTATCATGAGAATCACCATTTCAACTCACCAAAACACTCTTACTAACACTCAAAGTTTCTAGCTGGTTCAGCAGCTAAGATGGGGTTATTTCACCATGAAAATACATATGAAAACATATGTCATATCCACAAATCATGTTCTTAACATCAAAACGTCCGGAATTCAGTTCTCTACGATTCTATGATTTCAAACCAGAGTTTCATTGGATTCTAATTCCATTTTACTCACTGGATATGATCATAGTACTATTTACATAACTGTTCACGTTGTCAAAACATGTAAATTGTACTAAAATTGTCAAACGGTCTCCAAAAATCATGAACTTAGCATCGATGGACTAGAAACAGTCCATTCTACCATTCTATAGCCTTATACTGGAGTTTCATTGGGAATGGTCTCTAATCTACACTCTAACTTCCAACAGCTATAAAAGTTCCAAATGAACACATAAAGTCAATCTAACCACATATTCGGGGTCCCGACAGTCCAGGGAGTGTTTTCCAACCTTCTTAGCGGATTTTCATTCACGTTGGGTCAAAACCTCAATTTTTGAAAACGCCGTAAAACGACTCCCACAGTAAAAATTACTCCGCTAGAATCGTTACATCGACCTTAGATATTAATTTCACGAAGAAATAGAGTGAAAATCACTTACCACGAGTCCCGATTTCGCGCGAATTGCCCGTTCTCCCTTTTTTTCGGTCCTTTCTTCTCGGTTCTCTTTCTCTCTGCTTCTTTTTTCCTTTTCGTTCCAACGACTTCTTTTATTTTTATTTTATTTTATTTTTTTTCTTTCCATATGAGTACTGTTCATGATACTGTTCGGTGAATAGTACACACAAATGAACAGTATTGTATTTTTTTTTCTTACTTCATTCCTCATCCTCTTCTTCTATACACTCAATCCACATGAGAAGTACACGTGTTGTAAATCAATTTCTATGTAAATCACGTTCCAGCTCACTTTTGACATTTATACGTGTATTATACATTTTGATATACGCATACTTAAAACTACGGGGTGTTACAAACTAACTAACTAACTCATGAACTGTTATCTTGACATCTCCCCACAAGGAGAAATTTTGACTCTAAGTTTGGTTCGAAGCAAGAGAAATTGAGAATTAGTAAGCGATTTAGGAAGAACATCAACAGGTTGATCACAACTAGGTAAGTGTCTGATCTCAAGAAGCTGTTGCAACACTTTTTCTCTAACAAAATACAAGTCAATCTCGAAATGCTTAGTGCGAGAGTGAAGAATAGGATTGGCTGCAAGCTATACAGTGCTCAAATTGTCATGCCAAACAATAGGCTTGAGAGAAGATGAAATAGATAGCTCAGACAAGAAGGATTGAACCCAAGTAAATTCAGTAATGAGAAGAGCTAAGCTTATGTATTCAACCTCTGTGCTAGACCTGGAAACAATGTGTTGTTTCTTGGACTATCATGAGATCAAATTGTCCCCAAAGAAGACACAAAACCCAGATGTTGAATGCCTATCATCAAGATCTAATGCCCAATCAACATCACAAAAATCAGTAAGCTGATAATGAGAAGAACGTTTGATGTGTAAGCCATAGTTCAATGTCCCTTTGAGATAACGAAAAATACGTTTTACTGCTCTCCAATGACTTTGAAGAGGACACTGCATAAACTAGCAAACACAATTAACACAATAGGCTATCTCTGGTCTAGTGATAGTGGCATATTGCAAGGCACTTACAACACTTTTGTACAAATGCACATCTTCTACAGGATAACTACAAGCAGCTTAAAGTCTCTCACCACTGGACATTGGAGTGGGCATACTATTAGCAAACTACATATTCACTTTACATAGAAGATCATAGATGTATTTGGACTGAGATAAAAGAAGACCCTCTAAAGTCTTTTGAGCTTGAATAGCAAGAAAGAAGTTGGTATTGCCCAGGTCCTTGAGTGCAAAGCTTTGATTAAGTTGAGCAGTAAGGCTTGATACAATAGATGGCACACTTCTACTCACCAAAATATCATCAACATAGACAAGTATGAAGGTGGAATGAGCAGGAGTAACTCGAATGAATAATAACTCGAATGAATAAAAACTAATTTGACTTGGTTGATTTGAACCCAAAAGATACAAGAGTAGTAACCAATTTGTTTGCATCTTCACTTTACATAGAAGATCATAGATGTATTTGGACTGAGATAAAAGAAGACCCTCTAAAGTCTTTTGAGCTTGAATAGCAAGAAAGAAGTTGGTATTGCTCAGGTCCTTGAGTGCAAAGCTTTGATTAAGCTGAGCAGTAAGACTCGATACAACAGATGGCACACTTCTAGTCACCAAAATATCATCAACATAGACAAGTATGAAGGTGGAACGAGAAAGAGTAACTCGAACGAATAAAGACTGATCTGACTTGGTTGATTTAAATTAGGGGTGTCAATGGATTGGTTTGGTTTGATTTTTTAATAAGTTCGGTTTGGTTTAGGTTTGGAAAAAGTATAAACCGATATGTTTGGTTCGGATTGTGTTTTGAGGCTTTGAAAACTGATCTGAACCGATTCTAAAATTAAAACTATTAATATTTATTTTGAATGTCTATGACTCTTTTATGATACAAACATTCTCATTAAAAAATTATATAATCATCTTTATATAGTAAATATAGTTTTCAAGTTTTTTAAATATGCATTAAAAAAGTTAAAATTTCCTTATATACATACATATATAATTGATTAATTTAATTTATTTAATGTATGTACATGTAAAACTTCAAACCGCTTAACCCAAACCGAACCAAACCGATTATGTTTGGTTCGGTTCGGTTTGGTTAGGTAATTTGGAATAAACTGATTAAGCCAAAGCGAACTAAAACCGATTATATTTGGTTTGGTTTAGGTTTGAGCATTAAATCGATCCACACCAAACCATCAACACCCCTAATTTGAATCCAGGAGATACAAAAGTAGCAGCCAATTTGTCAAACCAAGCTCAAGGGGCTTGTTTAAGACCATAAAGAGCTTTGTAAAGCTTGCACACATGAGTGGGAAATTGAGGATCAATGACCCAACTAATTGATCCATAAACACCTCATTTTGAAGAAGACCATTTAGAAAAACATTATTGACATCAAGTTGCTTGATTCCCCAACCTTTGGACAAAGAAACTGTTAACACAAGTCAAATTGTAGTTGGTTTCGCCACTGGACTAAATGTCTCATTGAAATCAAACCCAGGTGACTGATGAAACCTCTTTGCCACTAACTTGGCTTTGTACCTGCAACAGTGCCATCAAAATTCTCCTTTACCTTGTAGACCCACTTACAACCCACTATTTTCCTATCATTAGGAAGAGGGACTAGAGACCAAGTCTGGTTTTAAAGTAAGGCAAGATATTCCTGTCATAACATCTTTCCAATGTGTGAGCTGAAGTGCTTCCTCTACTGAAGTGGGTTCCTTGAAAGTAAGATAAACTTTTGGTTTAAAAACACTTGACTTGGCTCTTGTGATCATTGGATGAGACTATATAGGAGGTAGTAAAACAAGATAGTCAAGTTGAGGGACAGATTGAAGATGTTCTTCAAGTAGTGCAAAATCAAATTGAGACAAAGAGTTACTAGGATCATGTGTAACAACAATTGGATCATCATAATTAGTGTTATTTGTATTGGGCATATGCATTTGATGATCAGGTTGAGGCAAACAAGGAGTGGCAAAAACACATGAGGAAGCTTGAACAGGAGCAGTAGAACAATGAGACTTGACTTTTGCAAAAGGAAAAGAGTTCTCATTAAAAATTACATCACCATAAATATATATTCTCCCACTTGGATCAAGGCACTTATATCCTTTGTGAGATAAGCTGTAGCCTAAAAAAGTGCATTCCACATATCTGTATTGAAACTTATGAGCATTGTATGGTCTAATATTTGGAAAACATGAGCATCCAAACACATGAAGACCATTATAATAAGATGGAGTTTTAAACAACACTTCATGTGGAGACTTTCCAAACAAGATAAAAGTTGGGAGCCTATTAATAAGATAAACTGATGTCCTAAAGGACTCATCCCAAAACTTTAATGACATGGAAACATTTGTTAGTGGAAACATTTGTTAGTAGAGTAAGTCCAACTTCAACAATATGTCTATGCTTGCGCTCTACGAAGCCATTTTTCTCATGAGTTCTTGGACAGGACACTCTACGTGTAATCCCTTGTGACTGAAAATAGTTGGTAAAAACTTGATATTCACGCCCCAAGTCAGTTTGAATAGCCTTAACACGATGACTCAATTGCAACTCAACTTGTGTCTTAAACTGAATAAAAACTGATAACGTAGCAGACTTTTGCCTTAGCATATAAATCTGTGTTTGATGAGAAAAGGAATCAAAAAATTAATGTAATATCTGTATCCATTAGTGGAAGGGATAAGGGAGGGTCCCTACAAATCAGAATGTATCAACTCAAGTGGAGCAGTGTATTTGGAATTAGACATAACAAATGGAAATTTATGTAGTTTACCCAAGAAACTGGAAGTACAAAAGGATGGGTCAACCTTATTACCAACAAAAATCTTATAAGTTCTTAGCACATCTTGAATAACCTTGGCAACAGGATGACCTACATGTCTGTGCCAAAGGTCCAGCAACATCGCATCTGTAGCAGCAGGCGCCATGTTAGCAAAAACATCAGACTGTATCTTAGAAGAACCATAATTCTGATGTTGAAAAACAACATCATCAAAAACATAAAGACCATTCTTAATAGTTCTTTCGAGAAGAGTTGACTGTTGGCCCAGATGTGTCTGAGAGGGGGGTGAATTGGATGTGTAGTAGATTTTAACATTTTTTTTTAATGTATGAAATATTGAAAGCAAATTAAACAAGTATGATAAATCAAGCACGATAACAATAAGACACACAAGATTTAGTGTGGTTCGGCATCGCCTACATCCACTACCTAACCTCCTCAGTTAGGATTTGTCCAAACTCTACTAAGGATCTTTTTATCGGTGAAGACCAAACTGTCACACCTTCTCAATTTACGGGGTAGGGAATAATCGTTTCTCAACTTTCGGGTATGAAAATGACTGTTACAACTCAAGCAACACTTGCTCTAAACCAGTGACTATCTAGTCACAAAAACCAAGGTACAAGATGAGATATGATTCCCTTTACTTAGAATCAAAGTGATACTTACAAAGCTTTGGATTGAACCTTCTGTTACAACGATTCAACAAAATATGTATGATGAAGTTCAGTTGAAAAATGGTTCAAAAAGCTTTCGTGTACTTCAATGGATTTTTAAAAAGATATAGATAAAGATCAACTAATCTAGAAGACTTAATGTATTTCAAAAGGATCGTGAGTTTAAAGTAGTAAGTAGAAGACTAACTTTCAAAAGTTTTGCACAAGTGAAAATTGTTAAACGTTTTGAATGGTTTTCAGTTTTCGTATTTAATAGATCCATATTTGATCTGCTCTAAGGCAACATATATATAGAAACAACAATGGCGCAATGGACTTGGTAATTTTGGAACACAAAGTTATTTAAAAAACAATAAACACATTCTTTTCTGAAACAGATCGATTCGGTTCTGTGCAATTACGGCGACAACACCTGAATCTTCTGATTATTCATGAAAAAAGAATGTTCTGATAAAGTATTAGAACATTCTGAAAAGACTCAAAAAGTTTTGAAAAGTTTTGCTCAGTTTTGAAAAGTTTCTTCTAAAAAGTGCAGGTGTCAGCTTTGTGATAGTGTTGGATTAACATCCTGATTGGTTAATCAGTGTCCTGACACATAATGTCAACTTTGTCATTTTGTTCCTTGAAGGGAGCTCAGGGATCATAAGTGTCATGCTGAACTGAGAACTTAGGACACTACAAAGAATGTAAACGCCCCGACTTACTTAACGATTAAAGACGATAAAAGCTGTGAGGGCGCTAATCAAAAGTTAGCGCTCTGACACGTTTAAAATAAGTAAAGCATAAGGGCGTTGCTAAGGTTATGAGCGTCCTGATGGTTTTAACGTGTTTGAATTCATAAAACGATAAGTACGCTGAAGAATGATCAACGTCCTGAGAGTTACTAAGTTGGTTCTTAAATGTGGGCACTCCTGTTCAAGTAGCATCCTGAATGTTTTCCAACTTATAACTGTCAGCGTCTTTAAAGATTTAAATAATTAAAAACTTGAAAAATTGTCCGCGAGCTGATATTAAATCAACGTTCTGACAAGTTCATTGGTTGACTTAATGAGGGCGCTACTAATGAAGTAAGCGTTCTGATGGATATAAACGTTTCAACCTTGAACTCCATCATCGTCCTAATATATTATCAGCGTCCTGACTTACCAAGTTTAGGAGGGCGCTGTTAATTCATTAACGTCCTGATGGACACTTAAAAACAATTTTTATTTTCCATTTAAAACTTGATAAATGCGATTAAAGTCTTGGTATTTTTGAATAAAATCAAATATAGAAAATTCAATGTAAATTATCGAAAATCAACTCGACTAAAACATGCAATCATGCATATTGCTGAATCATTTGATAAAATATGTTCTACAACCTAAACACACTCTAATCCTATAAAATATGTCTTCAAACGATCATGACCTTCAATAGATCTTGATAGCACTTTCACAATGCATCATTAAATGTTCAAAACCTTCATGTAAGATCAGATGTGCTATGCAAACAATATTATTATAAATAGAATGTGGTTTGTAATCATCAAAATATCGTTCATATAAGGGACATACTCTTGTAAGGGACATGAGGATAATTAGTTCAACATAGACTTGTTGGCTTGATCTTTAACAAGACATGTGTTAGGATGGAACTCAAAGAAAATACCATTATCCTTAACAAATCGAGGAACATTGATTAAGTTCTTTATAATAGAAGGAACATGAAGAAGATGCTTAAGCAACAAAAGAGTAGATCGAAAGGAGAGAAAAATGAAGAATCACCAACTTGGAGAATGGACACACCTTGACCATTTCCCATGAGAAGCTGATCACCAGATGGATAATCAATCCTTTGATGTAGATTATTCACATCAGCTGTGACATGATTTGTGGCTCTAGAGTCTGGATGTCAGCTAGTGTCACAAACAACTTTTGGTGTGGTTGTATATGCATTGAAATCGACAGCCACTGGGGTTGAGAAAGGTAAGTTCTGAAAAGATGACGATGAACCTCCAGAACTTGATGAAGGTCCCTGAAAACTCGAATCAAATCTATACCAACACTTCATTGCTATATGACCAAACTTACCACATGCCTGACATTGTGGTCAATTGTCACGACCCACTATCCGTGACATCATGACCAGCACGAAACCCCGTGTACATCCTCCCTCGACATACACGACATCCCCATAAGCCTTCTAACACATACCATAATCCCTAAATACACAACGATAAACACATGGACATAATATAAGATCATCATATAAAACATATCCAAAATGAAAACCAAAGACTTTTTCTCCAAGTCCATAGTGTTCAAAAGTACAAAATATACTTAACCATAAGTACAAACCCATCTAAATGTTAAGTATAATCATTAGGTGTTACATAGTACAATTTATCAAAATAAATTGAGAAAAAGTACTAAACACTTATGTCAACGACAGTACGGAAACACTTTGCAGCTAAGCTTTCCATTTCCCCTTCGTATCAGATCCTGAAAAGATAAGGATGAGGGGTGAGCTACAACAAGCTCAGTGAATGTTCTATACAAGTGGCAACATATATATGCATTTAAGTAAAACATTGCAAGAATCATTAAAACCATTTAAATAATCATGGGTGTAAGCAATATTACATACATGCCAATATAATGTATCATGTCATAAACAAGACAATGCATACCATTTTATAAACATGCATATGCAACCTAACACCTCCTGAGTGAGAATCAATACAAGGGTCATGTGTGCGTGAAACCTATGCCTGATCGACTTCTTATCCGTATCTATCAGAATTCCTATGGATTGTATGAACCATAGGATTCGCTTACCAAGACAAGTACCATGTCTAGGCGAATCCTAACATACACAACGCATAGAAATCCTTTGTAAGGTCCACAATTGAGGATTTAAGGTCGGCTCAATGGGATTCCATAAGAATCCCAAGCCTAGGGAATGCAACATAACTCAACTGTTTTCCCCAACTGACTATGCTCAAATACAGTTCATGAATTCATTAAATCATGCATACTACATTATTCAAGCATTTAAAACATTTTTATACTACAATGCCACATATAGAATTTACAAGTAAAGAGACACTCACAACTTGATAAGCTAGACCTAGCCAATCCAATTTTTAATTCCAAGAAGAACTAGGTTGCCACAATCACCCAATGCAAATCAATCCCCAATTGGCTTATTTGGTTAACTTAAATCATTCACAAATCCTGAAACATACATGGTTTATGCCAAAACAGAAAATTTGTCCAAGTATGCCAACTAACCATGTTTAAACCAAATCAAATGCCAATTAAGATTCTAATATAGTCCTACACATGAGCCAATCTCATATTGCCCAATTTAACCATTTAATACCCAATTAACCCACATTTAGCCCAATTGAATGCAATAGGTTGATTGAACCATTATAATTCATGACATTCAATCATAAATAGGGTTAATTAGACTAATTGCAAGTCAATTTGACCAATTAACATCAATTAGGTCAAAATCCCCAAATTTGGGCAAATCCCCAAATTCATGGCCTAGGCTAAATTTTCACTACACCTTGGATTTCCAGCAAGTAATATCAGTAAATTGAACCATCAATCATCCACATTTACCCCTTAGATCGACATATATGACATGCAACTTGAATAAAAAACCCTAAGTTCACAACCTAGGTCTAGGTCAAATACATGCCTAAACATTAATTACACCCTAATTCAATGCATTGTTCGGATGTAACAAACTACCAAAATAAATATCTAATAACTGATTTAACCGTTCAGATTCAAGAACATCAAGAGAAAAACCTTATGTCCAAAATTAAGCTAAATCCAACGGTAGATGAAAGAGATTTTCCCCTTTGATTAAGACAGCTCTAACTAAACTGTTTTTCCTCTCCTGCTGCAAATACTTGAACTCAGACGATTATATCTCCCAAAATACTCAACCAGTCCACATTGTAACCACTCATAATGCAATACGTTCAGTTTTGAACCATCTTTTGAAGTATCACATCCATCCAACGGTAGATTAGGAGATCCAGCAGTTTGATCTAAACTTTGTGAGAAATCCAAAATTTTCGATCAGCTATGTTTGGGAGGTTATATCTCTCAGAAGAAAACTCCAATCAAGATCTCCACCGTTCAGAATGAAGAAACATAAGAGAACAACTGGTTATCAAATATTTAGCTTGATCCAACCACGGATCTAAGAGATCAAACCTCTGATCAAAACGTTGCTAAGACTTTCCTTCAAGCAACTTCCTCTCTCTTTCTCTTCTCTTCTTTTTTCTCAACCTTACTCTCTCAAAAACGTCTCTCAAGGAAGAAAATGAGAGATTGAGACACATGTTACACCTACATGCACCTATTTTGCCAAGTGTTGATCATGCTCCAACACCATGCCAAGTGTTTGCTCAAGGGCTCATTTGTTAGCCACATGGCCTTTACCCGATCACAACCTCACATGTGAATTGTTAACCAATCCATTAATTCCAACAATTCCATCTTTTTTTTTCATATATTTAATCAATACATGCCCATTTCAAATCATAGTCCAATTGACCCCATTATACAATTAATAACGCATACATTAATATTAATATGTCACTATTAATATATTACTTTAGTGATGTGTATTATTATCACTATCAATGTCATTAACACATAAATGACAATATTAATAATGATAATTCTCTAAAATAACATGCGAAGACACTTGAACCAACCCACGTCAAGCATCAAATATGTATACGTATACGTATATGTATACGTATACGTATACGAATACTCTACAGGTCATAATGACATCATCCTAAGGTACGGGCGTTACGTCAATTCTTACCACTGCGACCACGATTGCTACCAAAACCACCACGATTTCTTTTATAACTCTAACCTCCTCTAGAAACAAGAGGAAACTGAGAAAATTAAGGTCGAATAGAGCTAGATCCAGCAGATCCACTCTTAACAAGATTGAGCATATTTGTTGATGAATGTGATGCAAAATTTACTACTGTTGTTTTCACATTATCCGGAGGTTTGATGATCTTCTCAATTCGACATTCTTAAGACAACAACAATGATTCAATCTCAGCTACAAAATAATCATCCTTTCTTGAATTCACCGAGACAATGAATATATCATACTCTGGTGGAAGGGCTTCAAAAATTTCTTGAACATGATTAGATGGAGAGATAAAGTGACCTACAAATGTTAATTGATCAACCAATCCTTTTATTCGAAGAAGATACTCATTTATGGTGAGATCACCTTTCTTTGTACACTGCAATTGTTTTTAAACTGTGAGATTTTAGCTTTGGTCTGTGATGCAAAATACAGATCCAATGTATTTCAGATCAGATAGGCCGTTTCACATCCAACCATTTGAGTTAATATGCCTTCAAACAAAGAAGACAATAGTCAAGAAACTGATAGTTGATCCTGTTATTCCCAGCGACAAACGCTGGATTAACATGACCATGTTCTTCATCATCTACACTGAGAAATCTTGATGGAACATGATATGATGTACCATAAATGAAATGTTGCACTCAAAAGCTTTTCATTACATTGATAAAATCTGATTACATGAATTTACATCAATATGTATATAGGCATGCTGATGTACAGTTTTAACAAAAAGAGAAACATGACACTTAATCTTAACTCATAACTAACTATTAACTATAGTCAGGTTAATTAACTAACTCATGAACTATTATCTTGACATTGTGAACTGCTATTATGTGCTTGCATGATAGCTATACAAGGTTGTATCAATGTCAAAGGGTAGGTGGTTGACTCTCAATTGTAAATACCCCAACCATCCCGCATCAGTAAGTTCATTTTACTTAAAATCAACTCGATCCTGTAACATCACCCATTTTCAAGATTGAGGCACAACCTGAACTCCCACGGGGGGGGGGGGGGGGGGTAGCAGTGGGGATTCTTTGACAATGGGCATCCATCCTAGATGGAACGTTAAGGTGGGTCCCAAGTTTTCTTGAAACCTTGGCCCTTGGATCATAGAAAAGTCTAAATTGAGGTGTTATAGACTATAACAAATTGACCTTAGGTTGAAAATCCCATGTGTGAGGTGTTAGAATCAAGAACGTAGGTGGAATGCTACAAAGGATTAGACTTAGGATAATATAAAATGGGTTAAACAAGCTCAAGTAGTAGACTATGAGGGGTTCTAGTTGACCGGATGAGGAACTAACCAATTGAATGGCCTCTCTAGGTGACTAGAAGAGGCTAGATACAATTTTCTAGCCACAGGTACTTGAAGTATTCGATTGAATTGAGTCCTATTTGAATGGATGACACAAGTTTATAAATAAAGTGCATGATTTTAGATCGAAACACATTCACATCTTTCCCGAAAACCATGAAACTACGAGAAAAAGAAGAGGAACTTGGGAAAGGCATTCAAGAGTATTTAAAGGCTATTCCAAAGGCTAGATTGTGGTTACCTAAATAAATATCCCAAGAGAATTTCAATGATTATTTGAGTACTCCTAGATAAAATATAATTGAAGTGCTTAAGGCTAAAAAAACTTAAAATCTTCATTTTACCTAGTTGTAAGATACCTTAACCTAGGATTTTGGTGATTAAACCCTTGAAGTATATGAATAGGGGCTTGTGCTTGATTTATGGAGTTATAATGAGAAGAAATTATTTAGTGTTATATTATATGAACTCTAGGAGGTAAGGAAACCTTGAAGTTGTTATATCAATTACCTCTATGGTTAAGATGACTAAGATATTTTGATAATTACAAACCACATTCTACATCAATTTAACATTTGCCATGAGTTCATAAGCTTAAATGTAAAGGATTATATTCTATCAAACTGGAGCTTAAGTCAACATTAGTAAGGAACTCTTAATCAAGCACGTGGACAATCTTCAAGGCAATGAATGTCAAGATCTTTATCTTTTGTGATTGCTTAGATTGTTTTTAGGATTGTAGAACTTCACCTTAGGAATGTTCAGCAAATCCCAATTCATTATTTGAATATTCTCAAAATGATTTTCAAAAGTCTCTTAAGCTTGTCAAGTTTTGATTTTACTTTGAATTCTCTTCAAAATGAGTTTAATCGTTCAAATTGACGTTTCCAATTAGTGGTCAAGTGTTTTGAATGTTGTTGAAGCGTTTGATTTGATTCAAAACAATTTTGAGTTGATTTGATTTGACGAATTTTACAAAAAATCAAGTATTTGAAAATTCTCAGTTCGAGCAGGATGCTCATAGCCCTGAAGGACGCTCAAGCAGTGGCCAATTCACTTAATCATCAGGCAAGTTCTGCAAGACGCTCCTATATGAGTAGGATGCTCCTACATGAGTAGGGCGTCTTTCATGAGTAGGACGCTTATGAAATAACTAGAAATTTCTGGGCAGGTCCGTAGGACGCTCATGACGCAGCGCATTGTCTTGACTGAGATCAAACTGTCTCTTGATTCGACGAGTTGTAGGACCCTCACCTTAATGCAGGACACTCACGTGTTGATTGAACCTTCTTGGTTTTAATGCAGTAACGCCCTTCTTGAATTGCAGGACACTCACCTAGGCGTGTCAAAAAAAAAACTGTTCTGAAGGGTGCTGCAACCGTTTTGAATGTTTTGCTATTTTCATGTTAATGCTTTTTGATAGAATTTTTCAACGATTGTGTTTTTTCCATTTTCATGAAAAATTCTATCTGTTGGCTTTGAAATTCAAACGAAAGTGCTAGGGTTTTTGGGAGATTGAAACCCTAACGCTTATCTATTTAAGCATTTCTTAGGCGTTTCTTGAATAACCGACAAAAAGAAAGTACTTGCTCTTACACTCTTTGAAAGTTAGTCGATTACTTTGAAAATACTGAAATTTATTTTTCCATTCCTTAGATTTAAAGTGCTCTTCATTTACATCTTTGAATCAAATCCAAAAGGAAGCAAAGGAAGAAGAACTTCACCTTTCTCTTAGTTGTGCTAAATATCATCTATCCTTGCTAAAAATATCTTCTGGCGAAAGTTCAAATTTGCGCTGTAAGTTCTATTACTTGATTCTTGGTAAGAAAATCAAATTCATTAAATTTATTTGATTTGTAAAGTGATGGAGAGTCACTAAGTGGGAGCTAGTTTAGCTCAAGTGTAACAGTTTTCTCACACCCTTGAAGTTGAGAAGTGTAAAGGTATCCTCACACTCGTGAAGTTAAGAAATTGTAATAGTTTGATCCTCACCCGTGAAGAAGATTCATTAATGGAGTTTGAAAAAAAATTAATCGGAGAGATTAGGCAGTGGATGTAAGCGAGACCGAACCACTATAAATCTTTATGTATTTTATTTTATTTCCGCTGACTTTGATTTCTGTTGATTATTTTGTGAAAGGTATAACCTGTAAATTTGTCCAATTCATCCCCTCTTGGACACTAATCTGGGTCCACAAAAGTAATCTCAGACTTCCAATAAATGGTTTGAGCAACTTGCATGTATTGAGGTGAGTGGATTTCTAACTTGGCATCATATGTGCCATCATATTAAACAAATGCCTACTTTTGACATTTTGTTAATGGACAGTGCAATACATATGTGTGTGCATGTGTGTGTGCGTGTGTGCGTGCATGTGTGAGTTTGTGTGTGTGTGTGTGTGCGTGTCTCTATTTTAATGTCATGAATGATTTGGATGCATTATTTTTATGCATTGGCAGGTGCATTAGTCAATGATGTCTTTTTTGACAAAAGAAACAACTATAATGAATTTATTATGGTAAAGAAAAAGGTACAGGATTGTATTTCAATACCATACAAGAAAACCAAAGTACAAAACCTTCTAAGCTCACTCGCCCAAAGAAAAGCAAGATCCCCTATCTCCATACCACTCGCCGCCCGAAAAACCACCCGCCCATTTCGAAGCATCCACCCAACTTAGTGCTAGCAGCAAGGTTTCTTCCCACAGACTTAAATCATCCTTCGCACAATCTTGGGAAATTCTTCTATTTCTCTTTATCCAAATTCCCCATATAGTTGTTCTTGGCCGAATGTGTTTGAGAGGGGGGGTCAATTGGACACTTAGCAGATTTTAACATTTTTTTAAAACGTATGAAGTAATGAAAATAGATTAAACATGTATGGTGAATCAAACACAATATCAGTAAGACACACAAGATTTAGAGTGGTTCAACCTCGCCTACATCCACTACCTAACCTCCTCAGTTAGAATTTGTCCAAACTCCACTAGGGATCTTAAGGGTGAAGACCAAACCGTTACACCTTCTCAACATACGGGCTTGAGAATAACCTTTCTCAACTTTCGGGTGTGAGAACAACCGTTACAACTCGAGCAACACTTGCACTAAACCAATGACCATCTAGTCACAAATACCAAGGTAACAAATGAGATATGATTCCCTTTACTTAGGATCAAAGTGATACTCACAAAGCTTTGAATTGAACCTACTGTTACCACAAATTCAACAAAATATGTATGATGAAGTTCAGCTAAAGACAAGTTCAAAAGGCTTTTGTCTTCTTTAATGAATTTTTGAAAATATATAGATGAAGATCAACTAATCCAGAAGATTCTAACGTATTTCAAAAAGATCGAGAGTTTAAAACAACGAGTAGAAGTATAACTTCCAAGAGTATTTGCACAAGTAAAACCTGTTTTCAGATTTTGAGAAATAAGTTATCAGTTTTCTCATATTTGTTGTATATTCAATCTGCATTAAGGCAACATATAAATAGAGATAGCAATGACGTAGAGTACTTGAACTTTTTCAAGTGGAGTTTTGGCACACAAAGCTATTTAGAACAACAAACACATTTTTTCCTTAAACAAATTGTTTCAGTTATGTGCAATTATGGCGACAACACCTGAATCTTCTGATCATTCATGAAAATAGAATCTTCTGATAGAGTGTTGGAATGGTTTGCAAAGATTCAAAAAGTTCTGAAAAAGGTTTTGAATAGTTCTGAAAAGTGTATCAGAAAAAGTTCAAATAACAACTTTATGACAATGTTGGATTAGCGTCTTGATTTGTCAATCAACGTGTTGACGCGTAAAACCAACTTTGTGGTTTTGTTCCTTGAGGGAGCTTATAGACTGCAAGCGTCCTACTGAACTGTGAAGTGAGGGCGCTACTGGAAAGTAAGCATCCTAACTTACTTAACTATTAAAGAAGAATAAATCTGTGAGGGCACTATTTAAGGATAAGCACCCTGACTTGTTTTTGAAACACTTAAAATCACAAGGGCGCTACTAATGCCGTAAGCGTCCTAACATTTAAAGTGTGAAAACATAAAGACACTTGTAAAGATGTAAGGGTCCTAATGTTTGAAAACTATTAAAACGACCAAAAACGTAAAGACGCTACTGAACAGTCAGCGTCTTGATGTTTAAACACGATCAGCGATCGTGATAAGTTCCTCGGTTGATTCAATGAAGGTGCTACTGTCAAAGTTAGTGTCTTGATAGATATGAACTTTTCAGCCTTGGACATTATTAGCGTCCTAATATATTAACAACGTCTTGACTTACCAAGTTCAGGAGGGCACCGTTAAGATATTAGCGTCTTAATAAACACATTAGCGTCCTGATGGACACTATAAAATCGTTTTGATATTTTTCAACTTTTAAAGCTCGATAAAATAGGATTAACATCATTATGTTTGAATCAAATTTATTATAGAGATTTCATTATAAGTGATCGAAAAATACTTCGAAATCAAATCGACTAAACCATGCAACCATGCATATTGCTGAATCAAATGATAAAAGGACTTCTACAACCTAACGTAATTTAATGACACACAGATATGTATTTGAATAATCATGGTCTTCAGATTGATCTTGATAGCTCTTTCACCATGCATTGTCGATTCTTTGGGTGAGCTTTCATGTGTAACGTATATAGTGTTATCATAATTAGAATGTGGTTTGCAATCATCAAAATATCTTTCTTTTAGGGACATAATCTCGTAAGAGACATGAGGATAATTGGCTCAACAGTTGCAAAAGATATGATTCTTCCAATTTCCACCCATCTCCTATTATTTAATGCTCCTACAAGTGAAAAACAATCATGAGAGGAAGATGGAACAATAAACTTACCACCGCACAACGTGTGCCATCTTTAGAAAATTATCCTAATTTTTCTGCAAGAAAGAAACAAATGATCCAAGGATTCTCCCCATTTAGACATAACACACAACAATGTGTGTTAAATTGCATTAGTTCAATGATGTTTACAATAAATTGCACCACCGAAGTAAATGATTGTAATGTCATGTATGGGCCACACAATAATTCATGGTTATGACTCAAACTTAGTTGCTTGACTCACATAGGCTATGAGGCCTTCAGGTAGGTGTCATTTATTTGAAATATCATTCTAGACTAGGCTAAGACCACCAAAGTGGAACCATAGTGGTTTATTGGCTTGCCTACTAAGCTGCGACTATGGCTCATGTCCAAGTGCTTGACATATACAAAGCTATGGTGGTGGGTCTTTATTCATTTCAAATAGATGACCTTTGAGTTATGTGTGGGTAGCTTGCTGAGTCAAGGCCATGTCTCAACTCCAATGACTTGACCCTTATGAAGCTATGAGGTTTAGAGGGAATTAATAACCATATGATCTCGTGTGGGCTACCTACCAAGTCACAACCATGGCTTAGGTCTACTTGCTTGACGACCCACTGGAGCTATGGAGTCATTTCACCGAGTACATTACTATTGGTGCACCCAAGAGGGGGGGTGAATTGGGTGATGGTTAAATTAAAAACATTTTTAATGTCTTAGTGATATACTTTGATACATTAGAAATAAATGCGCATACTAACCATAAAGTAAAATGCATAACATAAGGCACATTAGGATTTATAGTGGTTTGGCCAAGCCTACATCCACTACCTAATCTCCCGATTAGGATTTTCTCAATCCACTAACTAATTCTCTTATGGGTGAGAACCAAACCGTTGCACATGCTCTTTTAAAGGTTCAAGGCAAACTTATCCTTTTGTGGGCTAAGGATGAACCGCATTTCCTTTTTTCCGGATGAGGAAAAACCCATGTTTCTTTTACGGGATAAGGAAGAACCGTTTCTCTTTGACAGGTTCAGAGATAACCTATCATTTTCCAGGTTGAGGACGAGCCTTCCCTTTTACTGGCTGAGGAAGAACCATTTCTCTTTTACAGGTTTAAAGATAACTTATCCTTTTACAGGTTGAGGACGAACCTTTCCTTTTACTGGCCGAGGAAGAACAATGATCCTTTTATGGGATAAGGAACAACCGTTTTCCTTTTTTCGAGTTGAGGAAGAACCATTTTCCTTGTAACACTCGTAGCTTAGGATGACGTCATTTTGACCAGTAGAGTACCCGTATAGTACCCATATACGTGGACGTATACGTATATGATGCTCAACCCGCTTTCGTTCGAGTGCCTTTGCATGAAGTTTTAGAATGATCAGAGACCCGTTCGATGTCGAAACGTGTCGAAAACAGTGTTTTGCATCAGTGGAGCTCGCTCCATAGAGGAAGAAATGTTTGTCACCGATTACATCAATAGATTGATCTCCTAGATCCGTGGTCCGATTGAACTAAACTTTTGTCAACTTATTCTTCTCTGATATATGTTTATTATAAACGGTGAAGATCTTGATCAGAGTTGTCTACTGTGAGTTATAAAGCTCCAAACACTATTTTTCAGATTTACGAATTTTCTTGTGCAGTTTTGCTCAAACGGTTGGATCTCGCAATCCCACCGTTGGCTTGAGGTGAAAGTTTACCAAAATGTTGGTAACTGACTCATAAAACTTTGGAACGGTTAAGATATTAATTTGATTAGTTATTTGCATAAAATGGAGTATCTAAGTGGAAGTAATTGCAACAGAAAAAAATTGTTCCTTTTGTTTAAGTATATTTTGAGTTGTGGGCCCAATTTTTTCTATATATATACAAACCAAAACGGAATTTTTTCACACTTGCTCATTTTTCCATCTTCAAGAGTGCTAGAGAGCTTGGAGAAAGGGGAAAGAAGAGGAGAAGAGAAAAATAAGGGAAAAAGGAGGTTTTTGGGTGGATTCTTGCTCAAGGATCATCAAGGTAACCATTTCATTCCCATTTTTCTTCCTTCCATCATTCTCTTACAAACATGCAACTGAGTTTTTCGACTTAGGGTTCTATGGAATCCCATTTTTGAAAGGGTGACGGAAAATCAAAGTTAGAATTAGGTCTTGAAATTAATATATGTTGACCTAGAGTGTATGAGGAGTACTCTAGAGGTGAAACCCTCCAATTTCTAGCAAGAAATTGGAGGGGTTTCATAGACTTGACCTAAAACTAGTGTTTTGACCTAGGGTTTTCTATTCAAATTTCTTGTGATTTGTATGAAATTGATGAGTAATTATGGATGTATGACATTCTAAATTACCAATCTTGAATAAGGGGAGCGTAATTGTAGGGTAATTTTGGCTTAGGCCATGTAAATTGACATTCCCTTGTAATTTGGGGATTTTTATGTAAATTGGGGATTTTGCCCAAATTAGGGCTTTTGACCTAAACCAAGTCAATTGACCAAATTGACTTGGGAATCATCTAATTGGACCTCATTTGAGTAGATTCATAATCATCTAATTGGACCTCATTTGAGTAGATTCATGGGTTTAGAATGTTTGAACCTATGTTAATTTGGTATGACTTAATTCAATTTGGCCTTAGGTTATGTATTGCCAAATTGAGGATTTTGACTTGAACTTAGTCAATTGATGTAATTGACTTGAGGAGTAGCCTAATTAACCCTTAATATGATTGAATGTTTTGTATTATAGTGTTTGGGATCATGGGAATCAACCTATGACATTCAATTTGGGTTAGGTATAGTCTAATTTGATGATTATATGGTTGAATTGAGCAATATGGGTTGACTCATGACTATCATGCTAGAATCTCAAATTGACTATAGAATTAGGTTTGAACATGGTTATTTGCATACCTTGGCTGATCTTTAGTATTGTATGGACCATGTGTTATATGTAGGGACCTTGGTTGGTTTGAGTAAGCCACGTAGGCAAATTGGTGATTGAAGTACTCGAGGTGATTCGTGGATCTTCTAGTACTTTCTTGGATTGGAAATTGGATTGGCTAGACTTAGCCAATCAATTGTGAGTTTTTCTTTACTTGTGTTTTCTATGTGTGGCATTCTATTATAGAAATGTTTTAAATGCTTAATTATTATGGTATGCATGATTTGATATCTCATTAAAATTATTTGATCAAAGTCAGTTGGGAAAATAATTTGGGTTGAGTCTCCTAGTTGGGGTTTCTTTCTAGAAATCTCGTAAATCTAGTGGGATCCTCGGTTGTGGACCTTGCAGAGGGTTTCAAGGGTAGACGCAGCCGTAGTTCGTCTAAACCTGAAATAGGGTTTGGAATGAATAGTAAATCGGTGACGTACCCTTGGAATTCCTATTAAAATACGGGTAAGAGGTCATTCGAGCATGGGTCTCGCGCACTCATGTTTTTGAATCAATTCTTACCTAGGAGGTGTTTAGGTACATGAACATGTCATAAGTGATATGCATTGTCTTGATATGGCATGAGGTCTTATATTGAACATGTATGTAACATCATTTACATTCCAGTTGTTTAAACTGTTTTAAGGAATGTTGCAATGTTTTACATAAATGCACATGCATGTAGCCACTTGTAGAAAACATTCACTGGGCTTGTTGTAGCTCACCCCTCACTATTATCTTTTCAGGATCAGATAGGAAGGGAAGGGAAAGGCTTAGCTGCAGAACATTTCCCGAACACTGGTTGATGTAGGTGTTAGTACTTTTTCGCATTTATTTTGATAAATTGTACTATGTAACACCTAATACGTATACTTAACACTTAGATGGGCTGTAATCATTGTTACGTATTATTTTGTACTTTTGATCACTGTGGACTTAGAAAAAAAAATTTATGGCTTACATTTTGGGAATATAATATTATTTGATTATGTCCATATGTGTTTATTGTTGTGTATTTGGGATTATGATGTGTATTAGAAGGCTTATCGGGATGTCGTGTATATCGAGGGAGGATATACTAGGTGTTCCGTGCCGGTCATGACGTCACGTATCGTGGGTTGTGACATTCCTTTTTCCGGGTTGAGGAAGAACCCATGTTCCTTTTACGGGATGAGGAAGAACCGTTATCCTACTTGCAGGTGAGGATGAACCTTAACATGATTTCAACCATGAAATCATTAAGTGATCTACATTCACTTGTCTTGGTTGTTTCATTACAGAAACACATCAGCATAACACAATTATAAAATAATGTTGGTTCTAACTAAGTAGAACACTTTACAATTAAGCTCATTAAATAGCATTATAAAGACATGTAAATTTAAGTACATAATGCTAAGATAAGATACACTTACAGTCCTATACCTTTCATGTTTCGTATTGCTCAAGTGTAGTTTCGAAAAGTGTGAATGATATGTAAATCAATTAAATGCTTCTTCAAAAACTTTTATACCATTAAAACATTGAACTTGAAAATGCAGGACCAGTGTAAAAACACAAACACAAAAGGTTTTCAAAATAGATAAAATGTATAAGCGTGAAAACTTCTGGTTCAGTATTCAGTAGTTAACATAATTACTGAAATAGTTTGATACAGTACTTAAGATATGAAATCAAGTACACCTGTATCGCTTGAACTATTTCTCAAATTCTTTCTTCAGCAAGATTGATATCAAGTATAGAGCAGTGCTGAGAATTTGAGTAGAAACCAGTTCTATATAATTCAAATAGATTTTCAGAGATAGAATAAAATTTAGGCTCAATATGAAAATCTTTTGAATAAGTAGAGTATCAATGAAAAATACTTTGAAAAACTTGAACAATTGAAAACATTTTGAAATTGACTAACATTCAAAAAGTTTTTGGAACAACAAAAATTATCGGCAAGTTGTTTGATTCAAAGTGTTGGTAGTTATAGACTTAGTAGATAATAGCCGTTAGATATTTGAAGTTCAAATACAATGTGAACGTTTACACACAATGGCTAGATTGTTATATGAAAATGGCAACTGCAATTTTATTAACATTCTGGTTCTTTTCAAATTGCATGATTAAGGAAAGTTTAAGGAAACATGATTCATGCATCAGAGAAAATCTTTGATAAATCTGAAAAGGAATATGTGCAAAGATCCGTTTTGAAAAAGTAGATTGATATAGTGCACCTGTTAGAACAGTGTCAGTTGTTGAATTAGCGTCCTGGTTTCCTAATCAGGGTTCTGACACATAATATCAACTTTGTCATTTTGTTACTTGAGAGCGCTCATTATGTATAAGCGTCCTGCTGAATAATGAAGTGAGGGCACTACTAACTCGTAAGCGTCCTGACTTTCTTTGTGACAGAAATGACTCAACTTTGAGGGCACTAAAGCACAATTAGCGTCCTGCTTACTTTTTAAAACAATTAAATGAATGCGGGCGCTACTTCTGGGTAAACGTTCTACATTTTAAAAATAAAACACAAGGGCGCTACTACTATGTAAGCGTCCTAACATGTTTAAAATATTTGAAGAACAATACTAAGTACTCTGAAGGACAATCAGCGTCCTAAAAGTTATTTAGTTGGTTCCCAGAGATGAGGGCGCTCTTATCCAGGTAGCGTCTTGATAGTTTATCCAACTTATAACTATCAGCGTCCTCAAAGATAACATCATGAAGAACTTAGATTCTCAGAGATCTTTCAGCAAGCTGATTCACAATTAGCGTCCTGACAACTTCAAATGTTGACTCTAAGTGAGGCCACTACTTATAAGTGAGCATCGTGATAAATCAGTTCAATTCAACCTTGAATGTTATTAGTGTTCTAATGAGTCATCAGCGCCCTGGCTTATCAAGTTCAAGAGAGCGCTGCTAAGTCATTAGAGTCCTGAAAGACTCTTGAAAAATAGTTTTGACTCGTGATTAAAAATTCGATAAATACGATTAAAAACTCGGTAAATTTCAAATCAAACATAGAAAATTAAATCATTTGAAATACCGTAAAGCGTATGATCAAAACATGCAAATTTGAAAAACATATGCAAGTGATTTGCGCATGGTTTTGGAAAACGTTTGAGCAATATCAAATAATGAAAGATACATTAAATACTTTGTGTATCCTTCTCATAATCTTTAAATTCAACTCTTCATTATGAGATCTTCAAATTGAACTTCGCACTTGAGTTGAATGTCTTGAACGTTGATCGAATGATGTAGTCTTGAAGCCTTTGATCGAATCGTTCGTGAATGTGTGGATTGATCTTGAAGTCCTTCATTGAGACGATCTTGAACGTATGATACGACCTTAAGATCCTTGATCGAATCATTCTTTGACTTTTTGCTTTCCTGAGGTGCTGAGATTTCTGAAAGAGATTTTGTTTGTGATCATCAAAATATACTTCATCAAGTATACTTAGGGACGTGCTAAGTGATGAACCGCTTAGGTCAACAATTACATATTTTAAAATGATAATATTTCGTTATGAACTTGGATACTTGTGTGATTTTGTGCACATTATATTTATGTATACATGAATTTGTTTTACTTTAATGGCATGTATGTGATGGTCTTCGTATGTGAAATCATCGAACTAGGCTTTTACCTCACTCTTTTCCATTTTTTTTTTCAAGATCATCTAGTGCTCAGGATAAGGGCAATAATATAACTCTACAACATCTCCCCTATAGCTCGACCACTCTAGGATTTTGATGTGAGTATAGGCTCGAGCAGGAGATGTGCATTTTTGTTATTTTTTTTTTCTTTTGTTTGTTCTTCTTGACATGTATGTATGAACTTGGGATTTTGTAATGGTTTTTGTTCGTGAGATTTTTGATATTGGATTTTTTTATATCCTATATTATTGGACTTGTTCATTAGATTCATATACAAGTAAAGCGAATTATAAGGTTACTACTAGTGCTTTGGGTTTGGAGTACTAGCCCGGGTGGATGTTGAAATCCAATCTGTCTATCTGAGCATAAATGTAGAGGTTTCAGAACGCTAGGTTGAACCCAACATAGCTCCACCTTTAGGATTTAGTACTGGTCCCTTTTCCGAATAACATTATCTTAAGTATTGGAGGGGCTTTGGTTGACACCACATTGGTGTCACTGAGTTTCTCTAAGGTATTGATTTTCTCACGGGCGAAGTTGACATATCGAGCAAATCAACAATCCTACTAATCAAAATGGTCATCCTTGTGCTACATGTGCTCTTCCTTCTACTAAGTCAAATCTTGTTCACACCAACCAAAATTGATTGAGGTAAATATCTTAGAAGTTTTTGGATCAATTAGTTATATATGGTTAAAGATTTTATCACCTAAGTGAAACAAAACTAAGCTAACAAATTTTTAAAAGATTTGTTTTACATATGGTAAGAGTTTCAAGTTAACTTTGTAAATTTGAAGCTTAGATTCTTTACATAATAGTCTTTAATTTATTGTGTGGGTTGTAAAGTATCTCATGCTTCTTAGGCGCTATTTTACTAAGTGTTTAGTAAAATTCCTTGGCAATGACAAATTAAAGTTAAATAACATTTAGACCTTTAGAGCTCATATTGCATGAATTTATTTTATCATTGGTCTATTATCCATTTAATTTAGGTTTCCTTTCATTATCAACTAAGATGGTGAGAGATTTCCAACCATTAATATTTTATATTGACCACGATGTTCTATCATCAATAGAGCAAAGAAAAAATTTCATTTGTTTGCTTTCTCATTCCCATAAGAAAATGTAATTCGGTAAGTGACCCTCTTTTAATTCATAGTATCCATGTTATTCCAAGGATCTCACAAGGTGGTTAAACCTTTAGCAATAAATTAATGTAGTCTAATCACTCAAAGAAACTCGAGTTTTAGCGACAAAGTTATTTGTGGTTAAAACACTATTTTTTGTTGCTAAAACATTTTAGAAACAACAAAATTTTGTTGCTAATAGTGTGTGGTTGTGCAACAAACACTTGATTGTTGCTAATAAATATTTTTAGCAACAAATTATTTTGTTGCAAAAGTCTAAGTTTTAGCAACAAGTTTGTTTGTCGTTAAATTGTGTCTTTTGCAACAATTATCGTTGCTAAAGGTACAATATAACAACAAATTTATTCATTGTCAAAAATAAAATTTTCAACTAGCTAAAATTGGATTTATTGCTAAAATTCAGTTGTTCATATTATAAATTTTATAGACAAATATTTGTCACACGTCGTAGAATGGAATGATTCACCTAAAAAAAGTTTTACATAAATTTAAATAAAAGAAGAAAATATTACAATAGTTGTAACTTTATTTTCATTATTACAAAATACAAAGCATGGTGTTGACTTAATAATGTTGCCACGCTTCCTATTTACCAACAAACTACCATAGATTTGATCGGTCACTCCAACAAAGGTGGCCTTTGAATTTGGGTTGAACAATATGCTTGTAATCTCCCCAAAAGTTGTTTATCAACCCGACCAATTGGCCTTGACACAACTACAAATCCAATATTTGCGCCACATTCAACCTCTTTAATTTGCAGTTGGTAGTATGGTACATAACCACCTGAAAAAAATAGTTATTCTTATGATCCCCGAATAAAGAGCATCTTAAAATAGAAAATCAAGAGTAGAAAATACTCTCCCATAGTTTTACATAGTTCCTTTGTTTCACATATACAATTGCAATTACATGAATGAATGATAAGAGGGAATAGATTAAGACCAATGGGTAATGCAATATCGACAAGGAACACTAGTAGTAAAAAATGAAAATACTGAATAGATGTTGAAGATCTAAGAATGTAAAAAAACAATGGTAACTTTCTTATAGCAATCCTGAAATTCTAACTACAAGAATGTGACATCAAGAATATGTGAATAATGATGCAATTGCAACTACAAGAATGAACGATAAGAGGGAATAGATTAAGACCAGTGGCTAATGATGTATAGAACATCACCAACAATGACCTAGAATTTACATAAGAGAATGTAGGAGAGATCAAGTAACACGACACCAAATAAAAAAGCATCCCCTAAATGGTCCATTTCCGAAAATTTGTTATTTTCAAGACGTATATGAATCTTATTTTAGGGAAAATTTAAACAATGTGGAAAAATTGCAGGTAGTAATAAAAAAATTTCTACCTTTTCCTTGATTAAAGCGTCATAGATAGTTGGGTCCAACTTAAGTTGTTTGGTTCCTTTTACAGTTTTTAGCCCAATAATTACACGACTAATGCTTTTCCATAACCACCTGTCATGCTCTCTGTTTCTTCTGGTGAGAGTTCAGTCACCTAAAAAAATGAAAGGAAAAAAGAAGAAAGAAACTACACATAAGACATTGCATGAAAAGAACAGAGAATTTATAAGAGTTTTGATTATGGAAACAAGAATGACATAAATCCTCCGATACAGATTTCAAAGTAGAATTAATCCAAAATTTCAAGAACAGAGAGATCTGAAGTTCTGAACTCTCAATATAATGAAAGAAGCAACGAAAAGAACAAATTGATCATACACGAAAGCGATAAGTTCGTCTCTCAAACCTCACTGGATCTCGAAATAAATGGCGATAAGTTTTGACTCTTCGAAAGGATCGATTAATGGCGATAAGTTCTAAAGCGTCTAGAAGAAGCTCACACTCGATCCACAATGTTGTTCCTCCAGTTGAAAGAGGATTTCACACTCTACCTCCAATTGAAGCTCGCACTCGTCTCGCAAATAAAAATGAAATGTATCGGAAGGGGAAATATGAAACACAATTTTGTGCCTAGAAGAAAGGTTCAACAACAATATTTTTTTTATGGCTAAAATATTAGAACTATTATAACTTTAGCAACATTTTTTTTATTATAGCTAAATGTTGAAATTATTATAATTTTAGCAACCAAAAAAAAATTAATGCTATTTCTATTCTACTTTTTTTTAACAATATTTAACTTTAACAATATTTAGCGACAAAACTCAGTTCATAGCTATAGAGTTTACTAAATATAACTTTAGTAACAAAAAAAAAAAGTTGGAGTTGTTCCCATTTTATTTTTTATAAATAAAAACAAAGACAAAAATATTATTTTATTGCTAAAAGTGATATTTAGCAATAAAAAATAAATTATTTCTATTCTTATTTAATTTTTTTTAAAGAAAAATAGCAACGAAAAAAATATTTTGTTGCTAAAAATGATATTTAACAACAAAAAAAATTGTTGTTATTCTTATTTCCTTTTTTCTTATGAAAAACAAGAATAAAAATAATAATTTGCTGCTAATTTTTTCGTAAGTAAAAGTTTACAATTGTTAAGTAACTCTTATAAGAGTTATATTTAGTAACAAAAAAAAAAAAATCTTTGCTATTCTTATTCAATTTGTTTTATGAAAAATGGCTACAAAAATAATATTTTGTTGCTAAAAGTTATATTTAGCAACAAAAAATAATTCGTTATTGTAAGTTTTTATGCTAAATATCAAAATTGTTGTAGTGAATACCAATTTACCCTTGGGCTTAGTTCTAGGAAGTTGTCTTCCGGGGAGATTGTTCCCTTTATTGAGATCACTTTTCTCGTTTCTGAGAGATTGTTCTCTTTATTGAGATCCTTTTTCTCGTTGCTGAGATCCTTAGTTCTTTTCTTTTACAGTTCATGGAGAATGAAATATTGGGTTTTTGGGATTGTCTCCCTGTTACAGAGGAGGAGGATCAGGTTTTTGAGGTGGAAAATAAAGTTTCAGCAGGAGTAATGACAGATTTCAAAAATGCCTTTACGCCCATGTTTTATCCTCCAAATCTGCAAATAAAGAGATCTTCAGGAATACAATGACCCAGGCTTGGAGAACGGCAAAACCAGTGCTCTTTAAGGAAGTTGGTCCAAATTTGTTTATTCTCCAATTCAACAATCTAGTTGATAAAAGAGAGTTTTGGAGAAAGAGCCATGGCATTTCAGCAAGGCGTTAGTGGTGTTCACTGAAGTTGAAGAACATAGAAGACCGAAAGATGTGGAAATGGTTTGGGCAAAGTTTTGGGTCCATGTTTTTGACTTACCAATTGGATGCATGAATAAAGAGGTTGGGAAGATTATTGGTGACGCTCTAGGGCGATTTGAAGACATTATGGTAGACCAGAGAAGTTGTTGTTGGGGTCGATCACTAAGAATAAGAGTCTGCATTGATGTTAGGAAAGCGCTCAGGCGTGGCATGAAGATCAAACTCTCAAAGGAAGGTGAACCTATATGGGTATCCTTCAAATAGGAGAGACTTCCTGATTTCTATTATTTTTGTGGTAAAATATCCCATACAATTAAGAACTGTGAAAATTTCTTGTTGGAAGATAATGAGGAAAAGAAGAAGAAGCTGCAATATGGGCCATGGCTCCGGTTTCTTGAGGGAGGCATAAATCGTTCAGAGATGAAGGTTGGCGACAGTAATAGTTGCCAAGAGACGAGTTCCAAGGAAGTTACTGGAAATGGGCGGATTGCCCGTACGGTGAGCTGCTCCGGTGAAGATCGAGATCCTTCTGAGCGCAGATCCGGTAATGATGAAGATACGTTGCAGAGTGGTGAGCTGCAGGTGGAAGAAAGGGCGAAAGACAGGCTAACGTTGGAGAAGGCGTCTCATCCAGAAATGATCAAGAACATCACGTGGGAGTCTAGTGAAGAAACACGTGATTCTTTGGTGGTGGGCCCCTTGATGGGTATAAATGGTGATGGACATCCAATAGTTTCTAATGGGACTTTTCCTCAGTATGTGGAAAAAGTGGGATTGGATTGTAAAGCCAATTCAGGAAAAATGTAAAGACTTTTACAAATTCTAATCTATTAAGGCTGGGGCCCAACAAGATAAAATTTAACATTATCTCATATAAGGACCCAATTGAGAAGGTGACTTCAAGCAAATGGAGGCGTATTCACCGTGACATTCTGGCAACCCATAAGGCTTCAAAATCTAGTGAAGCAGAGGATGATCCATTGAACATCGGGAAGAGATTACTTGCTGAAACTCGACAGGTAAAGAACAACTACTCCGAAAAATCCAAAACTCATCAGGGGAACCAGCGAACATTCGGAGAATTGCACAGGCTCATGTGCGAGAAAGATCCCAAGGTCTTTTTTTGAATGGAGACGAGGCTTCCCAGACAGCGAGTTGAAAATGGTAAGCGGATTTTGGCTTTTGATGGCTGCATTACAGGAGATAGAGTTGGCACTGGTGGTGGAGTCCTCTTCCATACTTTAAAATCCTTCTCAAGATGTCACATTGATATCTGGATTTAGTTTGAAGACAATGTTAGATGGCAGTTTACAGGATTCTACGGAGAAGCCGATGTTTCAGGTAGACGAGCTTCATGGGAATTATTAAAAGATTGAAAGACCTTCCTGATCCGGGTTGGTTAGTCATGGGAGACTTTAATGAAATTGTTGAACAATCAGAATAGAGTGGTGGGTTACCTAAACCTGCAGGACAAATGGCAGATTTCCAAAAGGCAATTGAGGATTGCGAGCTCTAAGATCTGGGTTTTTTTGGTGCTAAATTTACCTGGGACAATAAACGTGTAGATGAAGCAAATGTTCGAGAAAGATTAGATAGAGTATTATGCTCCTTTAACTGGTAAGTTAGGTTCCCTAATGCTGGATACTTCCATTTGGGTTTTCATGGCTCTGATCATAAGAGTCATTATGCTGAAACTTCACCCCAAAATCTTTCCTTTCATGGTGAATTTAAGAGTAAAAGACTTATGTTCGAATCTTTATGGGTTGGTGAAGCTGAAGTAGAGAATATTATCAAAGCTTCTTGGAATGATTCTATTTCCAGTTATCTAAACTCTAATTGGTCAGCAATCAACAACAATTGTTTGAGACAATTACACAATCGGAGCAGAAGGAAATATGGGGTCTTGCCTAAAATCGTAACTCAAATCAAAAACAAAATAGAGAAGCTTAGTAATGGTCGGCAAACATCAGGTGTGAAACAATTAATCAAAAGACTAGAGAACAAGCTTGAAGATTTAGAAAAGAAGGAGAAGGCTTATTGGCACCAATGGGCTAAAGAGGAGTGGTTGAAAGGGGGTGGTTCAAATACACGGGTTCTTTCATCACAAGGCCAGTGAGAGGAGAAGAAGAAACTATATTAAAGGCATATTCGATGACCGAGGTAATTGGGTATCCAATAGAGATGGTGTAGCAGCACTGGTGGAATCTTATTTCAATAGCTTATTCTCATTAGAAAAACCTTCCCAACAGAGCATTGATTCTGCCTTAAGGGGCACGTCCACCAGAATTTCAAAAGGCGACAATCAGGTTCTCCTTAAACCCTTTACTTCTGATGAGATTAAAATTGCAGTAGACCAAATGGCCCTTACTAAAAGCCTTGGCCTTGATGGTTTACCAACACTTTACTTTCAAAAATATTGGCATATTGTGGGAAAGAATGTTTGTGCTATTTGTTTATCATTCTTAAATGGTGACAAAAATTTGGGTGATCTTAACAAGACCCTAATATGTCTTATTCCAAAATCCAATTGCCCTGGTCGAGTTGCCGACTTTAGACCTATTAGCCTCTGTAATGTAATTTACAAAATTGTGGCCAGGTCTTACTCAACCGTTTCAAACCTTTTCTTCACCAAGTTATATCCCCCAACCAGAGTGTCTTTGTTGGTGGAAGGCTTATTACCGATAACATTATAGTTGCACAAGAAATTCTTCACCATATGAAAAGATATAGACGTGGTAAGAAAGGTTTTGGGGCCCTTAAACTGGATATGAGTAAGGCATACAATCGGGTTGAATGAGATTTCTTAAAATCTGTCATGTATAAAATGAGCTTTGCTGATAAATGGATTGAGCTTGTGATGAGGTGTGCTACCTCGGTGAGATTCTCATTTATTTTAAATGGTAAAGTGTATGGTGACATTACCCCTTAATGGGGCCTTCGTTAAAGGGATCCCCTCTCCCCATATTTATTTCTTCTTTGTGCTGAAGGGCTTTCAAACTTATTAAGCTGGCATGAGGAGAGGAAGCTCATTGAAGGAATTAAAATCTCTCGTTCTAGCCCTATTGTATCTCACCTTTTATTTGCTGATGACAACATTATTTTTTGCAGGGCAAGTGCAACTAATGGGAATTTCATAAAAGATATTCTTCATACTTACAAGAAAGCATCGAGTATAGTAATCAATTTTGTTAAATCAACATCATTGTTTAGTCGAAATGTGTCGAAGGAGCAAAGAAACGATTTCCTAAGTATTTTGGGTATTAATAATAGTTCATGGCATTTGAGGTACCTTGGTCTCCCGCCCATATGTACCAGAAATAAGAGGTGTATGTTCGAGTTTTTAAAAGAAAAAACTTGGCGTTATCTTTAGAGATGGAAGGAAAAATTATTCTCAGCAGGTGGCAAAGAAGTTCTTATCAAAGCCGTTGTGCAAGCCCTTCCCACTTATATCATGAGTGGTTTTAGATTGCCCCAGCCTCTATCCAGGGAGCTCGCAGCCATGGTGACTCACTTTTGGCGAGGATTCTCTCAGAATGGTCCCAAGTTGCATTGGTTGAAATGGTCATTATTATGTAAACCTAAATCCATGGGTAGCATGGGATTCAAGGATTTGGAAGTATTTAATATGGCATTCTTGGCTAAACAAGGCTGGAGAGTATTTCAAAATCTGGAGTCTTTGGTTGCTTCTATTCTTAAAAGCAAAGTACTTTCCAAAATCTTCCTTTCTGGAAGCGAAGACTCCAAAAGGTGCATCCCAAGTGTTGAAGAACTTTTGTTGGGGTAGAGATCTCCTTATTAAAGGAGTGAGATGGAGAATAGGGGATGGGAGTAAAGTTCACTTCAAATTTGATCCTTTGCTCCCTAGACCTTTTTCTTTCAAGCCTCTCACCCTTTTATCAGCAGATAATGACCGATTGGTTAAAGACTTTCTATCTCAGGATAAGTGCTGGAATAAAGAAGAATTGAAGAAAGTAGCCCTGGATGTAGATGTTGAGACTATTGGCCAAATCTCTCTATCTTTGAGAATTGTCCCAGATAAATTAATTTGGCACTTCTCAAAAGATGGTTGCTATGCAGTTAAGAGTGGATATTGGCTTAAGATTTCATTACAAGAGGGAGATACCTCCTCATCTTCTGCAGGTCCTGATGCTTGTTGGAGAAAACTATGGAGTTTCTCTCTTCCACCCAAGGTGAACGTTTTCTTTTGGAGGGTTCTCAACAACATTTTACCCTCAAATGAGATGTTATATAAAAAGAGAATTATTCCCAGCCCAATATGCAGTCTGCGTTCCAAACACATTGAATCTCTAAATCATGCTCTGCTAGGGTGTTACCATGCTAAGAAGATATGGGATTGTTGGGCGTCATTTCAACCCACTAAACACATGATGATCCAAGTAACGAGAGAAAATTGGAAGGGGCTAATTTTCTCATCCAAGAAGCAAGTGGTAGAAGATATCATTGGTGCATGCTGGAGTATTTGGAATTACAGGAACTCAAAATTATTCAAAGGTAAGACCCCAGACCATGGCTCATATCTCCAAAGTTCCCTGAAATTTCAATTTTCCCATGCCCCTCATTCAACCCCAGCTCCCTCAAGAGTTAATAGCAGTTGGGTGCCCCCAAAAGCTAATGGTTTCAAATTAAATGTGATGTTGGAGTAAAACCTTCTTTTGATAGTTTTGGCATTGTAGCCATCATAAGGGATGGTAAAGGATTATCAACAGTTGTTGTAGCAAGGAGATTTATTGGCTGCTTTCCAGTGAAATTAGCTGAAGCTTTGGCAATCCGAGAAGGTCTTAAATTTGCTATTAAGGTTGGCATTCCTCTAACATGTGTTGAGAGTGACTCTTTTTTTTGTTATCAATGCGATTAAATCATCAAATGTTGGGTTGGATGAATTTAGTGAGGTCATTGATTGTAAATCCTTATTAAACTCTATAGGTAATCCAGAAGTTAAGGCCATTTTTAGAGATTGTAATAGAGCAGCCCACAGGTTAGCTCAATTTGCTTTTGGTGTAACTGATTTTGTCTCATGGATTGAGGAAACTCCTCCAATCATCCATGATGTTGTATTTGAAGACTCTTTGTTTCAGTAATGAATTTTGTTTTCCAGTAAAAAAAAAAATACCAATTTCAGATTTTTATATTTATATGGGTACTGGATTTAGAGGGTGTAAAAATTGGATGTAATATCATGATTTTTTTTTAAGGAAATCGAACCTTTTCATCAAATATTGGTAGAAATAGACATGTCTCTTTGACACAATTGCATAAGCCAAAGAGGCCCTTCTTCAATCCACACTAAATCATCATCTGATAATAGACCAAACCTTGCTAGGGAATGGGCTACAACGTTACAAACTCTAGAAACATGCACAAAATTCTTTGTACAATCATCGCATATCATGGCAATGACGTCCTGTGTTATCAGCTCCACTTCTGGACTGGGATTGGAGTGCCCTAATTACTTCCAATGAGTCCGACTCCACCCTCAAAGGGAAGTAGAAAGACTCTGTCGCCATTGTGATGCCCTCTCTTATTGCTAGACACTTTGCCACTTCTACCTTAGTTAGCATTGGTAACGTTTTTTGCTGCAACGAGCATTATCTCCCCTACTTTATTGCGGATTACCAATCCTAAGCCAATGATTCGATTGTCTTTATCAATTGCAGCGTCAATGTTGAGTTTGAACTCACTAATGGGTGGCAGAGACCAATGTTGGCCGAGCTGCATGGAATTTGTTCTGGCTGAACCCATTCCACGACGTACCTCCAGCCCATCACATACTTGTGTTGAGAGCGTAACTGCAGCTTTTGCAACATCAACACCTGATTTCCTTGGTTTCCTGTGGAACATGGAATTTATGTTGTTCGAAAGCTGCAATAACAACATAATTGCTTGCCACACCTCTTCTGTAGAACCCATGGAACTTGTATGGATGAGGATTTGTACCATGCATGGTATTTTTTATTTTCCTTTATTTGCTCCTACACCCAAAATCACCCTCCATGCACTACGAGCTATCTCGCATTTGGCAAATACATGCTGCAGTGTATCCTCCCCGTTTTTGCACACCACCCATCTACCAATAGTCACAATTCTCCTGCTAGCCAAAACACCTCCTATTGGTAAGCAGTTGTGTTGCAGTTTCCAGAAAAAACAACTTGATTTTACTTGGCAGTGCTAGATTCCACAATGCTTTCCACTTAGTGCTAGAAATATCTTGGTTGGTTGATGAACCAATTGGTTGGGTACTTCTAGCCAAAATATAGCCACTTTTAACTGAATATTCACCCTTTGTCTCATAGTGCCAAACTAATTTAGCCGGAGGTTTCCTATGGCTGATAGGGATAAAGAGTATGGTTGCTGCTTCATCTTCTCCAAAGCTGGAATTAATCAGTGAAACGTCCTACCGTCCTTCACTGTCAAATAGTATAGAGACTCTAGCTTCCAATGGCAATCTTGGCGGTGTATAAGGGCGGAAAGTAGTCTCCTTTGGTATCCATGGGTCTTGGAAAATTTTAACGCTGTCACCATCTCCTATGCCCCGCCTTATTCCACTATTTAATAGGTCACGTCCCCAGAGTATGCTTCTCCACAAATAGGATGGTTTGTGCCCTTCTTTTGCTTTTGGGAAAGATGAATTTCTGTAATACTTAGCTTTAAGCACCCTTTCTACTAAAGAACCTTCACGAGTGAGCAATCTCCACCTTTGTTTGGCTACCATAGCTTGGTTAAAACATCCCATGTCCTTGAAGCCCAAACCGCCTACATGCTTCGAGTTACATAGATCTTTCCACTTCTTCCAATGTATCTTCCTGCCGGATTCTGTATCTCCCCACCAAATTTTTTCCATAATACTCTCCAAACTATCTTATATGCTATTGGGGAGTTTGAAGCAACTCATGGCATATGTAGGAATTGGTTGTATAACAGCTTTAATCAATACCTCACTTCCTTCAATGGAAAACATATCTTTTTTCCAACCATTTAATTTCTTCCACACGCGATCAAATAACCATCTGAAAGAATCAACTTTTTTTTTTGAGTATCATCACTGTTGGGAGCCCTAAATAAACGGCATGGGACTAGACTTCCGGAACACCCAACCTCCGTTTAATATCATGCTTAGTACTCCGCTAGGAATTTCTATTAAATGAAATGGCGGATTTGTCAAAATTTATTACCTGTCCTGACGCTTCTTAATACATTGTCGAGATTGCCTTCAATGACTCACTTTCCTGATTGGAAGCTTTAAAGAAGATAAAACTGTCATCTACAAAGAAGAGATGGGAGATTGTGGGGCCGTTCCTACTAATAGGGATACCATAAATGTAGTGTTTCATCTCTGCATTGTCTAAAAGGGATGAGAGCCCCTTTGCACAAATGAGAAACAAAAATGAGGAGAAAGGGTCCCCTTGCCTAAGGCCCTGTTTCGATTTTATGCTGCCAAAACATACCCAATTCATGTGTATGGAGTAAGATACATAAGATATACATCTCATAGTCAAGTCGATCCACCTTTGGCCGAAACCCATGGTATCCATCATCCTTTCTATGAAGCCCTATTCAACTCTATCGTATGCTTTGCTCATGTTTAGCTTGAGTGTCGTGTACCCACCTTGAGAGCATGTGCTACTCTTAAGGAAATGGATGCATTCTAAAGCCACCAGTATGTTGTCTATGATAAGTCTGTCCGGTACAAACGCACTCTAGTTGTCTGATATGAGGTGGGGAATCACTAGCCTCATCCTGTTGGTCATCGCCTTAGATATAATCTTGTATACTACATTGCAAAGGCTTATCGGTCTGAAATTTGACACTTTGGTGGTGGGTCTCCCTTTTTTGGTATGAGTACAATCTGGGTGTGATTGAGGTCTTCCATTGATCTTCCGTTGTTAAGCACCTCCAAGCATAGTAAAGAAATCTCCTGGCTTACTGTTGCCCAACGCTTTTGGAAAAAGTTCGCTGACATACCGTTTGGACCTGGTGCTTTTGATGGATTCATCTAGAACAAGGCTTCCTATATTTCCTCAACTGTAAAGTCCTTCGATAGAGCTTCAACCATGTAAGGCCGGATTCTCCTGTTTACAGTTGCAAGCACATGGTTAATAATATCTGGTAAAGGATTACAAGATTCAAATAGGTTTTGAAAATAGGATAAAAAAGAAGCCCCAATTTGGTCGTTATCTTCAACCCATTCTCCATAGGGATTAAATATCCCTTTAATCTAATTTTTCTTCTTCCTCTAAGATGTTTTTCCATGGAAAAACCTTGTATTTTCGTCTCCTGCCTGTAACCAAATCGCCCTCGAGCGTTGTCTCCAGTAAATCTCCTCTTTCTCCATGAGGCTGTCAAGATGATCCTCTGCGGACTTTACCATCTCCATAGTGTTTGAGTCTGTAGATTTTGAGTTTTGTAGCCTAGTGAGCACACTTCGTGTTACGGGTGTTCATGGGTGGGTTGAGTTGGGTTGGGTCGGGTTGGGGTCAAAACCTAATTCAATTTGATCGGGTTGGACTTAAGCCTCATATTTAACATAAAATTTATTGATATAAGAACTTTAATTATTCATTTATCATTTAGACTTGCTAGTAATTTTTTTCACTATTATTTTGCAATGAATAGCCTATTAATATTACATATTAGTAGATAGTAATAATAATTTGTAAAATAATAGTGCATAGATTGAGATGTATATATTAATAGTATAGTAACCCTGTGATATGTATATAGATATATATATATATATATATATATATTATGGTATAAACTAAATTAGATAGTATTAGATAAGAATCATAAGGTACATATAAATCTTTAAAAAATAACACCTAGAGGGATATTTTAAGGTTTGAACACCTACCTCGGTTCGGGTCGGTTTAATTGGATTTTTAGGGGCTCAACCCGTGACCCAACCCAAACTAATCGGGTTGGGTATTTTAGAATGCAACCCAACCCAAATAACCTATTTAACCCAACCCAAGCCAATCCAAAAGTGTAATGTCCGTACCTTAGGATGACGCCATTTTGACCCGTAGAGTACCCGTATACCTATGCATCTACGTATTTGATACTCGACGCATGTTGGTTCAAGTGCATTTGCATGCTTTTAAGTTGTTTAATGTGTGCTTAAAGTTTTGGAATGATCAGAGACCCGTTCGACGCCGAAAAATGTCAAAAACAGTGTTTTGGATCAGTGGAGCTCGCTCCATAGAGAAAAAAATTTATGTAAACGATTACATCAATAGCTTGATCTCTATATCCGTGGTCCGATTGAGTTAAATGTTTTTCAACATATTCTTATCTGATAGATCTTCATTATGTAAGGTGAAGATCTTGATCGATGTTGTTTACTGTGAGATATAAGACTCCAAACACTGTTTCACGGATTTGTAGATTTTCTTGCCCAGTTTTGATAAAACGGTTAGATCTCGTAATTCCACCGTTGGATTGAGCTAAAATTTTATCAAAAGGTTGGTAACTGACTCATAAAACATTTACACATGTAAGATGTTAAATTGGAGAGTTGTTTGCAAGAAATTGATTTTCTAAGTGTAAGTAATTACAGCAGAAAAAAAAACTATTCCTTTTATTTAAGTATTTTTTTAAAGTGTGGGCCCAAAATGCTACTTAACCTCTATGTAAGCCATTGAAACGTGATTTCTCTCATTTTTCACTTCCAAAAGAGGCTAAGGAGCTTGGAGAAGAGGAAAAGAAGGGGAGAGGATAAAGGAGAGAGAAAGCTAGGGTTTTGGTGCTTTCATGCCCAAAATCCCTCCAAGGTATATCATTCTCTCTTATTTTCTTCATTCTATCTCTTAGCATGTGAATGCAAGCTTTATTTTGACCTAGGGTTTGTATGAATCCCAGAATTTAAGGGAGTGTTGAAAAACCAATGTTGGACTTAGGTCTTAAATTTAAGATATGTATATCTAGATTGTATGGGGAGTCCATTTATGGTGAAACCCTCAATTTCTAACAAGAAATTAGAGGGGTTTCATGAATTTGACCTAAACTAGGATTTTAGACCTAGGGTTTACTATTCAAATTGCATAGGTAAATATGGATGTATGACACTCCAAACTACTGATTTTGATTAGTAGAAACCCTAGTGCAGAGAAATTTTGGCCTAGGCAATGTAATTTGACAATTTTCTTGTAATTTGGGAAATTGCATGTGATTTGGGGATTTGCTCAAATTGGGGCTTTTCACTTAAACCAAGTCAATTGATTAAATTGACTTGGGAATTGTCTAATTAGACCCCAATTGAATGAAATTATGGGTTTAGAATGATTGGGCATTTGTTAGAATTGAATGACCTAGTTCAATTTGGCTCTATGCCTATTGTAGAGATTTTTTTTTCCAAATTGGGGCATATGCTATGTAATAGCTTGAATTTGGGATTTTGACCTAGACTTGTTCAATTGATTAAATTGACATGAGATTAGTTTAATTAACCATATTTATGATTGAATGTCATATATTATAGTGGTTGGATCAACCTATTGCATTCAATTGGGTTAAATGTGGGTTAATTTAGTATTAAATAGTTAAATTGAGCAATATGGAATTGGCTCATGGGTTTGACTACTTTAGAATCTTAATTGGCTTTTGATTTAGGTTTAAACATGGTGGTTTAGCATACTTTAAGGTTGATTTTCAGTTTTGGTAAACCATGTTATTTCAGAATCTTATGGTTGATCTATATAACCCAAATAGTCAATTGAAGATTGTGGTGCAGTGGGGTGATTGTGGCATTCTGGTGCTCTTTCTTGGAATTGGAAGTTAGATTGGTTAGGTCTAGCTAATCAAGGGTGAGTATTTCTTTTACTTGTGAATTCTATATGTGGCATTGTAGTATAAAATGTTTTAAATCCGTGTATAATGTAGTATGCATGATTTATTGAATTCATGAACTGTATTTGAGCATAGTCAGTTGGGAAAACAGTTGAGTTATGTGCATTCCTTAAGCTTGAGATTTCATATGGAATCCCATTGGGCCGACCGGGAATCCTCAATCGTGGACCTTACAAAGGATTTTTATGGGTTGTGTATGTTAAGATTCGCGCTAGACATGACACTTGTCTTGGTGGGCGAGTCCTATGGTTCATACAATCCATAAGAATTCTGATAGATATGGGAAAGAAGTCGATCGGGCATGGGTTTCGCGCACACATGACCCTTGTATTGATTCTTACTCAGGAGGTGTTAGGTTGCATATGCATGTTTATAAAATGATATGCGTTGTCTTGTTTATGGCATGATACATTATAGTGACATTTATGTAATATTGCTTACACCCATGATTATTTAAATGGTTTTAATGATTCTTTCAATGTTTTACATAAATGTATATATATGTTGCCACTTGTATAAAACATTCACTGAGCTTGTTGTAGCTCACCCCTCATCCTTATCTTTTCAGGATCTGATAGGAAGGGGAAAGGGAAAGCTTAGCTGCGAAGCGTTCCCGTACTATTGTTGACGTAGGTGTTTAGTACTTTTTCGCAATTTATTTTGATAAATTATACTATGTAACACATAATTATTATACTTAACATTTAGATGAGTTTGTACTTATGGTTAAGTATATTATGTACTATTGAACACTATGGACTTGGCGAAAAATTTTCTGGTTGTCAGTTTGGATATGCTTTATATGATGATCTTATATTATGTCCATGTGGTTATTATTGCGTATTTGAGGTTATGGTTTGTGTTAGAAGGCTTATTGAGACGCCGTGTATGTCGATGGAGGATATACACTGGGTTTCGTGCCGGTCATGACGTCACAGATAGTGGGTCGTGACAACTTTGGTATCACAACACATGTTTTTGGTTTAAAAACCTTAAAAAGAATAAAAGACTTATAAGATATTATGATTTCTTTTATGGGTATGATTATGGGTAGTTATCTTTGGGATAACAACTCTCATGGATTGTGATTCTGATGGACTTTTCCTTATTTGTGAATTTCACATTTGCAAGAGAGGAAATTCAGAACCAACCATGGACCCAGATGAACGCTTTAGGTAGATTGAGGCCTTACTTGCTACTCAGCAGGCTGCTCAAACCCAGATTCAGTAGCAGTAGATTTAGATTCTAGCACAGCTTGCCCAGGTCCAGGGCAACAGGCAGCTGCAACCAGGTGTTCCAGTTGAGAGGGAGCACAGTAGTGTTCCACGATTCAGACTCGTACATTAATACAGTTTGATTCAGACTCGTCCCTTTTACACTTCTTACTGTTATCTTGGTCCACGATCCGTGTACTTGACACTTCCTTCCGTTTTGTAGTCTTGTCCGAGTTCTGTGCTTTAGTGCTAGCAATTGACGTCGTCCTCACTAGCCTTTTCCACGTAGATTTTCTGCCATTATGTTCTAAGTTCGGTGCAAGGATAATATTAGAAAGATCCGACTGATTTTGGTTCAAAATATTTCCTTCAAGGCCGACTTCCATCTCTTGCAAGACGGCAGTGGGCTACACCTTTAATTTCTCTTTTTCGTTTTGGTGTGCACGTGTTCGTTCAGTATCTTGCTGTGCACGTGTTCATCCCACAATCTTAGTAATTGCCGCCCTTTCCGGGCTTTTGACTTGATTGCCCTTAAAAAATAAAAAAATTTCACAAATGCCATCAAAATCTAAATAATGAATGCTTTGCCCTAGTTTGACTATTCAAAGACCAGTCAGCCGAAACACAGGAGCCACGTGGATTGGTGAGCTGGAGGTGTAGCTGTTAAGAAGGCGTCTTTTGAAAAGACGTCTTCCATACAAAAAAAAAAGTTAGTGAAGGGGAAAAAACTTGAAACTTTATTAATTTGCTTCTTACCAAAACTTTCAACTTAGAAATAAAGGAAACCCAAAAGGAAGGTTCAACCTTATTTGGGTTTAGCTCCAGCAATAAGATCAAGAGCAGCAGAGGTGTTTGGGAGGGCTGGAATGGCTCCTTTCTAGGTTGTTCAAATGGCTCCACATGCATTTGCAAATCTAAGTGCCTCATTCAGTTTTGCTTGGTCCTCAAAGATGTATTGCTTAAAAAAGAGATAAAAAAAAGATGATCTGATCGAATTAATACGCCATATATGCACAGATATATAGAAGTAAAGAGAGGAAGAAGATCTATCGAAGAAGATAAAATCGATATTAATTAAGGAACGATCGTCGAGCCTTGCTGATGAAAGCGGAAGAGCCACCGAGCTTGGTAATGGCACAGGCGACGTTCGCCTGAGCACCTCCGGGAGCTTTGATGAATCCCGGAGACTCAGCAAGAGAAACTCCCGATTCGTCTGGAATGAAATCGATCAACATTTCTCCGAATGAAACTATCATTGAGTTCGATTTTGCCATCTTCAATTCCTTCCAACAACAACACACACACGCTCACAAAACCCAACCGATCGAATCAACGTAGCAACTAAAAAGAAACTAAAAGAGAAATTTAGATAAAACGATAAGAAGACGCCTTCACTTCACTAAAAAAAAAATTAATTTTTTTTGTATGGAAGGCGTCTTTTTGAAAGACGCCTTCCAAACAATTTTTTTTTTGTAGAAAGACGTCTTCTTAACAGCTGCACCTCCAGCTCACCAATCCACGTGGCGCTTGTGTGTCAGCTGACTGGGCTTTAAATAGTCAAACTAGGGCAAAGAAATCATTATTTAGATTTTGATGGCATTTGTGAAATTTTTTTATTTTTTAAGGGCAATCAAGTCAAAAGCCCCGCCCTTTTCTCCTCTGTTTCCATGCTCATGGTAGATCTTCTTTCCCTCTCGTCCATCTCCATCATGCCGTTATTGGGCTTCTTGATAGATTCAATCCCGTGATTAACGGGATTTGCATCTAGAATGGAAACTGAGACCGCTGATGTTTTGGAAACCTTCATTCCCTGTATGGAAAGTTCAGTCTTCTCTGGTCTTGCACCAGTCGCCGGCATTTGCTTGCTGCACCTCTGTTGTGACTCCACCGTCTATAACTCCCCTGGTAATGGTGTCGTTTTGGTTTAGTCTCCCCCATGTGGATACTTGGAATGGGTAGATCTAATGATTTGAGCTCTCATCCATGCTCCATATTGTAAGGATGCCAGTTCGATTGAAGCCTGGTTACCTGAACACTCCTTACATTCCTTCAACACATGATCCACTTTGCCACAAAAGTAACAAAAATCGCTGAGTTTTTCATATTTGAACTCAATCCAAAGGTTCTCTTTTCGCCCTGAAAGTGCTAGTTTGAGGCCTCTCATGAGTGGTTGCCTTGGATCAATTGGCACCCACAGCCTTAAGAAATTCCCCCAACAGGTTCCATTGTCTGATATGTCAAAATCTTCTCGATCTCTGTTTACCCAGCTTGAGACCAATATTTTTGGTCATACAATTCAGTGGTAGGTTGTGGAGTTGTATCTAAATTGGCATATCTGAAAACTCCAAAATCTTTGGGTTAAAACCACCTTGACATGGAATAAGTATCAAGAGTCTCCTTTCAAAACTCCACGGCGAATTCCTCAAAACTCTATGAGCATAACACTCTTTTTCGAATGTAAACAGAAAGGAGTTATCGCCCAAAAAGCTTGTTTCCACACTGCCGGTTGGTCTCCACATTCTGTTTATGGCATTATAGAAGGATTCTTGAAAGACATGCTTTGCACAGACCAACTTCCCTACTATTGCATGTGCAAGAAGATTATCACTTTTCTTCATCAGTTCATCCTCCAACTTTATAAGGTTTTCTTCATGGTCAGATAGCTTGAGAGATTTCCATCTATCAAGATCCAGAAAGGCATCGTCCGCCATGGTCGATGGCTGTTGCCAGGGCTCTCATAGACAGAGAGGGATAAAACTCACCATGGAGTAGGGCTCTCAAAGACGGAGAGGGGAATCAGACATGTAATATCATGATTAAGTACTACATGTAAAGCAATTGGACAAAGATTAATATTGATACATAAAGAATTTCCTTACGTTAAAATGAGCATATGAGAACTTTTATATTTGTATATGGGCACATGTGAAATAAGGATTCATTCTATAATATGATGTTCCCTTCTGCCACATATTCCATATAAGAAATATCCATTGTGAATATATATATATAGTGAACATGTACGTATGTTGCATGCAAAAAAATTACGAAAAAATATTTTATTAATTGAAATAAACAATACATCAAAGGTAACCCATATTATATACAAATAGATGACAATATTATATACAAATCATATGAAATAAAAACAACCCACAAACTTGATTTAATTAACTAAAAGATAAATAATAATAATAATAATAATAATTAAACAAATTAATTTTGTTTACATCAATAGACGACCTAGTGGCACCTGCCGTTTCCAAGCTCAATCTCTACAAATTCGACTCATTTCCTTCTCTCTAAATTCACATTAAATTCGTAACTGGTTGATTTAGCTACCACGTGTTAATCCAATGACCCCCATGATGGTATTTTGATGATTACAAACAATATGTGTCATTTGTACTTGTTGATGCAGAATCTGACGAACACCAAGTCGATGAACATGTGTAGGAATATGGTTGTATCTGGAAGTATAAACTATCTAGTTCTGGTGAGGGTTTATCGTCTAGATCAGAAAAGAAGAAGAAATAAAGCAATATGACTATCATAAGAAACATCAGTGTGGTGTCGGTCGAAGACCCTCCGATGCCTAAGTTATAACTTGTTTAAGAATAAAGTAATCACTCTTGTAGAAAGTTGTTTGTACTTTATGGTGAGGGTGATAGGTCTTATTTATAGAGGAGGTCTTCTGGCCGGAGTGGCTAGCTGCCCAATAGGCATGGTGCCATGTGTCGTTTCGTCGTTGGTCGAGATGAGCTGGATAAGCTCATCTATTCCGAATTGGTCTTGGAGAAGGAATCTCATCCTGTCTTGGATGATCCCTATCTTCCGAGTTCATCTCGGAATAAGAATCTTATCTCATCTCGGATGATTTCTATTTTCCTGATTTGTCTCGAAGGATGAGTCCTATCCCGTATCTATATCGGATGTGTTTGAGAATGCAACTACCCCAGATTCCTCGAGATACGACGTGCCAGGAACTTATCTGTTTCGTCTGGGATGATCAGCTTGGACATGGGCCGAGTTGTCGCTTTAACCGAAATAATCCCTAGCTTAGCTTGGTCGAACCAAGCTATCGCTAACAACGCGTTTTTCGATTTACAGTAAGTATCATCTCGCTAGGTCGGCTCGGCCACATTCATGGTCGAGTACAACTCGATCTGGCGGTCGTACCTTTATGCGATTTTTCCTCGTCACCTCGTCACCTACATTGTAAAACGTGGCTAACACCTCTCGAGAAGTCAGCTCGGCTTCCCTTTTGATCACCAAGTCAGCTCTAGTCTGAGCAGACCATCCAACATTTACCCCCTAAGCCTTTTAACCCTAATATGGGTGAAGGGTTTTCCGTCATCGTAGATTTTTCTCGAGATTTGTGTTGATCTTATCGTACGCTGATATCATTGTTCAGGAACAAAACTGTTAGATTTTTATCGGGATTCGTATCTCGTGATCAGTACTGTTTGTTGGTCTGATCGGATCTGGGTCGTTGGATCTTCCTAGAGATCCGCATCATTTATCATCGACGGCTTCTATTCGACTTGGTCCCTCTATATATAGTGGCTCCCACTTCTTCATTTCTTTATTCGAAAGTCACCCCTCCCAGCTCAGAAATTTCTCAGCTCGTCCTTGACCCAGTTTGATCTTCTAGTGTTGAACTCCGTTCTCTCTGTTTGGTTTCTCTTCTGCTCGACATTTCTTCTGCTTGGTATTTTTCCTGCTCTCCTTCCTCTCCAATCTACTTAGCATTTATGGCCTTCATGGAGGGTTTTTTTAGAATACCTGGCTTCTTCACCACGAAGTGGAGAAGAGGTCGAGCAACCGCTTCGTCATGAGGTAGGGGCTGCTTAACCACTAAGGAGAGGGAATCTGAGGGCGTCGTGGTCCTAAGCCAGGGTGAGGTTCCCCTCAACCTTTGCTCTGCTCGGGACCGAGCTCTTAGTAGGGTGGAAATAGATGAGCAGAGGTTTGTTGGTTGCCGAGCCGAGGAGACCTCCTCAGGCTATGAAACGATCGATATAGAGTCTGAGTCTGATTCTGAGTTAGAGACCGAGTCGAACGAGGGGGCAGAGGTAGCAGGTCCTTCATTTTCTATTATTGAGTATTCATCCTCAGTCACGGAGGATCAATTTGACTACTTGAGGGCTCTGCTTGGCATCCCGTCTTCTGTCATAATGGGCGTTCCCCGTCACAACGACAGGCTGAGCTGCCCTAAGAAAGGTTAGGTAACCTTTTACACAAATTTGTTTAAGTATGGGACTACTCTTCCATTACCCAAGGTCGTTTGTAGCCTATTGGCCAACCTGAGTGTTGCCCCTGCCCAGCTAAGCCCCAACGTTTGGCGAGCCTTCCTAGGCCTGATGGTGTTGTGGACGGAATGCGACTGGCCTAACTTCAGCTTGATCGATTTTAAGCTCGACTATCAGTTCAAAGTCCACCCTCACTGCTCGGGTTGGTATTACGCCAGCACTGGGAAAGTGGGGACAAACACGCGTCTTTGATCACCGAGAACCCAACAGCCAACAAGGGGTGGAAGAACACCTGGTTCTTTGTTTCAGGGAACTGGGCTGAGGAGGCTGGCGTGTCATCCAAGTTTAAATACCCAGGTACGAGCTGACCTCAGTCCTTTTTTGTTTCGTCATTATCTGTTCAGCTCGGCATAATTTATGCTTTGGTTTGCAGTCCACTGGAATGGCCCTGGAAAGACGGACATAACCGACTTCTCCAAATTAAACAAGATTTACCGAACAAGCTATTTTTATTGTTTTTACGGGTGCATTTTGACACCAGTTTGGCTCCTTGCTGCGGGACTTATTAATAGGCTTACACTCTTTACTGGTAAGTGATTTTGGCCGAGGAAATAAAGGTTTTTGTTTTGTTTTGAGCTGACCTAGTGCTGTTGGTCCTTCTGCAAGTTATCCAGCAGAGGTCATGTCTTCTAGAAATACGAGCACTCGTGGCTTTAACCTTGAAGTAATGAAGGCTTACGAGCAGGCACAATCATCTGCTCGGAAGACGACCTCACTCGCCGAGCAGGAAGCTCGGTCTCGGTGGGCTACACCTATCGGCAGTTCTTCTGCTCTTCCTCTGGTCTCTCTAGTCGTCGCGGCCCCAAATGAGGCTGCAGCTCGACGAAAAGGAAAAACTCAAATGCCCGATCTCCCAAACCGCCTGCTAGGAAAATGGGGCCCTCTGTGACAAAGCTTGGAGATCAAGATCTCGCCATTTGGGGCTACCAGATCGGCCTACCTCCGTCCGAAGTCGACCTGGGCAAAGACAACCATATCCGGGACAATTCGTCTTTGGCCTTCGTGAAGTGCGTAGAGGTAAGACGCTTGATAATCTTACTGTTACTTGCCGCTTTTACACGAGCTTGTTGTAATTTGTGCCTTTATTTTTGTACGGGTTGCCTATCAGGTCTTCCTGGCCATGTGGAAGGTCAAGGATCTGTCTATCTCTGCTGAGGCCGAGCAGAGGAAGCTGAAGGAGAAAATGGACCTGAAAGTGGTGGAATTGGAGAATCATGTCGCAAAGGCTGATTCCGAGCTGTCTTTTGCCATGTCACACCTTAAAAGGTCGGCCTCAAAAAATGAAGTTCTGAAGGCTAAGGTTGCTTCACTTCAGACCGAGCTAGCCAGCTTGGCTCGTCGCACTGTTGAACAACTTTATGGCCGAGCAGCGGCAGGATGGTGCAGACAGAGCTGAAGAAGGAGCCATTACTGAGGACGTGATTGTTTCCGAGCCATAGGAAAGAGCGGATGGGGAGGGCCAAGGAGAGACCGAGGCCGAGCAGCAGTATGGTGCTGCTGATGCCGAGGTTGTTGTCTTAGGCTCTTAGGCCTTTGTTTTTTCCATCTTTTTTGTAATTCTGCTCAGATTTCGAGCTTTAAACACTTCTTCATCTTCTAAATGAATTTTGTTTTTTACCTGTTGTGTTTTCCTTTTTTTACTTGACTTGAGCACTTAAGCACTTACCAAGTTACTTTATGCACGTCGTCCCGTGAGCTCGGCCATCACCCGAGCTCGAGCTCCTCTCTAGGACTTAGTCGATTTTCAGAGAAATAAGGTCGTGAGCTCTGCTTGGTAAGTCCAATGACCTGGGAGTTAGTCATTCTTAAATGGGACTTGGTCATTTTTTCGAAAAATATGTCCCGCGAGCTCGGCCTGATGAGCATGTGAGCTCGGCCATAGTTCGAGATCTAGCTGCTACCTGTAACTTGTCATTTTTCAGAAAAATAAGTCGAGCTCGGCCATCGTCCAATAACCTCGGCTGTTTTTCGAGCTTGATCTGGGACTTAGCCGTTTTTAAATATAATAATATCATGAGTTTGGCTCGACAGTCCTATCAACTCGGTCTTTTTTTGTAATTACACCGTGACTTGGTTGTTTTTTGGAAAAAAAAGTCTCGTGAGCATTATTCTTCTAGGCGATGATCCGATACGTACTATCAGAGTTAACTCATTCCCGATGATAATTTGAACTCCGAAGAGTTCAGATCCAAGGTACTTCGAGGATGACCTCCTTCTCGGTGATGACTTGAACTCTAATGAGCTCAGGTCCCAAGGTACTGTTAGGCCTTAGCCTTCTTCTTGGCGATAATCCGAGCATGAGCTCAGACCCCAAGGTACTATGGGTTTTCAGCCCCTTCTCGGGGATTATTTGAGCATGGCTCGCATCCCCAAGGTATTAGTCCTTTTACTTCTTGGCATCTTGTGTTGATAGTTGTTGGTAAACTCACCCAAAGTCGTTAAAAACAAACTAGTTTATAAATTTTAAATAAAGATGACAAAATGATAAGTCTAAATTGAGCAGGTGACTCCTACTAGCTATTCCTAATGAGCTATAATTACTGGTAGTAAAACTTCAGATGCTCTACATTCCATGGCTTGGCGATTCGTCTTCCATCTAGGTCTTCCAATTGGTAGACTCCGTTCCTGGGTATGGAAATGTCCTTGTACGGTCCTTCCCAATTTGGGCCAATAGCCCCTACTCCGGCTTCTCTGGTGTTAAGCATGACCTTTCTCAGTACAGGGTCATCGATTTTGGAACTGCGAGATCTCACTTTAGCATTATAGTACTTAGATGTCCTCTTTTGGTATGCAGTTAGTCAAAGTTGTCATTGCTCTTTCTTTTCTTCCAAAAGGTCTAGCTCGGCCTTCTGTGCCTTTGAGTTCTTCTCTTCATTGAAGTATGAAGTTCTCAGAGTTGGAATTTCGAGCTCTATTGGAATAACAACTTCCATTACGAACGCTAGGGAGAAAGGAGTTTCTCCCATTGCCATTCTGGACGTCGTTCTGTAAAATCATAATACTTGGGGGAGGCCATCTGTCCACGTTCCCTTCTTTTCCTCAATTCTAGCCGTCAACGTATGCTTGATAATCTTGTTGACAACCTCAACTTGACTGTTTGCCTGAGGGTGAGTTGGTGTTGAGAAGAAATGATGAATTCTGAGCTCGGAGCAGAATGAGCTGAACTTCGCATTATCGAACTGCTTCCCATTATCTGATATAATGGCGAATGGTACTCCAAATCGACAAATAATTGACTGCCAGATAAATTTCGTGGTCTTTTGCTCAGTTATGTGAGCTAATGGCTCTGCTTCTGCCCACTTGGTGAAGTAATCCACTGCTACTATGGCAAACTTAACTTTGCCTTTGCACATTGGCAAAGGCCTAATCAGGTCTATCCCCTACTGAGCAAAAGGCCAAGACTCTGAATGGAAGTCAGATTCTCAGGAGGAGCTCTTATGATCACAGCGTGTCGTTGACAGCTATCGCAGTGCCTAGCTGTCCTCAGGGCATCGCGATTGATCGTCGGCCAATAATATTCCTGACGGAGTACTTTATACGCAGGAGTTCTTCCCCTAGAGTGATTTTCGCATATTCCCGCGTGTACCTTGTCAAGGACTAGCTGAGCTTGGTCTTTTCCAAGGCACTTCAAATATGGCAAGCTGTAGCTACGTCGATACAACATGTGGTCAATGAGAACGTACATGGTTGCTTGTCGCTGTATCTTCCTTGCCAGTAATTTGTCAACTGGGAGCTCTTCCGTTTTCAAGAATTTCACAATTGGGTCCATCTAGGAAGAGCTGATCTCAGTGAGGCCGACCTGGCTACTCTCCTTGACACTCTGCTTCGAGAGAACACCCGCAAGGGAGTTGTCTGCTCGTGGGATCTGTATGACCTCATATTCTTTAAAGTTGCTCAACAGCTCTTTCACAATCTGCAGGTAAGCCTGCATGCTGTCATCCTTTGCTTGGTACTCTGCGGTGACCTGACCTGCAACAAGTTGTGAATCACAACATATTGCGATCTTGCGTACCCCCCAGTTGAGCGCCATTCGTAGTCCAACTAGAAGAGCTTCGTATTCGGACTAGTTGTTCAAGGCCAATAAGCCATATTGAAGAACTGCGAGGTGTTTATCTCCTTTGGGCGAGACCAAAACAATGCCGGCCCCACTTCATTGTTTGCATGATGAGCCATCGAAAAATAATTTCCATTTTAGCTTGGGCTTCAATATTATCATCCTCTTTTTGCCTGGATGAGAATTCCTTTACAAAATCAGCCAGTGCTTGCCCTTTGACAGATATTCTGGGTCGATATTCAATATCGAACTCGCTGAGCTCAATAGCCCACTTGGTTAGCCGACCTGAGGTCTCTAGTTTCTGCAAAACTGTTGCGTGAGCACGACTATAGAATGAGCTTAGAAGTATGGTCTTAGTTTTCGAGCTGAGGTGATGAGGACCAGGACCAACTTCTCTATCTCGGGGTACCTTGTTTCTGCATCGAGCAACGACTTGCTCACATAGTAGACGGGCTTTTGTATCCCCTTCTCTTTTCGGACAAGAGCAGAGCTCACTACTGCATCAAATATTGAAAGGTAAAGGAAGAGCTTCTCCCGGGGACTGGTTTTGAGAATATCAGTGTAAGTTTTGAGCTTTTAAAAATCTTGCTCACACTCTTGGTCCCATTCGATCGTTTTCTTCTTTATTAATTTGAAGAATGGTAGACACTTATCTGTAGATTTCTACACGAACTGTTTCAATGCAATACTTTTGAGCTCGGTCTAGGACTTCCTTGTATGTTTGGGCTTTTTCCTTCCCCAAGGAGTAGTGGAATCGTCCTAGCCTAAGACCGACCATGAAGGCTGTGATAGCTATTTTGTCATCACAGTCGTCGACCTCAACTCTAGCGTCATCAAATCGCTTGAGGTATTCCTCTAGACTTTTCCCTTGATTTTGTCGAATGGTCAGCAAGTTGTTCACCGATTTTTCCCTCTCTTTCTTACCGGCAAAGTGCCCGATAAACTGGTGAGCAAGATGACCAAACGAGCAAATCGACCCTGGTTCCAACTTCCAATACTACTTCCTAGCTGATCCCCCGAGGGTAATTTGGAAGCCTTTGCACATCATTGCGTCGTCATATCCTTTGAATTCCATCAAGGACTTGTAGTTCTCAACGTGCTCTCTAGGGTTGATCTTCCCTTTGTACGTTTTGACGTTTGCTGTTTTGACATTCTTTGGGAGTGGGGCCTGAAGTATCTCTTTGGTGAAAGGTGAGAGAAAGTCTTCATACTCCGTATGAGATCGGATTTGGGTGCTTCTGGAAGGCTAGGTCAGCCTGGTTTGTACTAACCTGGAAGACTTTGTAGGGTGCACTCCTATCTTAGGTATCCCTGCCGAGGCGATCTGTTTGCGGCTGACCTTGCTAAGGCCGATCTTGGGGGAGGTCGGCCCAATCTCTTCTACGCTGACTGGACTTGGATAGAGTTGGAGTCGTGCTCCTTCTTTTTTGCCTCCAAAAATACGACGAAGATCTCCCATGGAAAGAGATCTTTGTTTTGATCTGTTAAGATGCTTGCTACTGCTTTTCGCAGATTTCGGTAGGGAATTGATACTTCGGCAGCGACTTTTTTCGTCTTTTCGGACCTTTGGGATTTGTTGCGGCGACGAGGGAAGCGCTGCCCGTAATGCTTGGTTCTGCTCCAGCACTAGTTGAGAGATCCTCTCCACCTTCCTCTTAATATTGTTGATTCGTGCAAACTTTTGAGGAGAGCTCTTCTTCTTCTTGGGAGGTCTCCCTCGCTGGGCCTTAGGAGGCTTTGGCGATGCTGGGAGTTCTTCCAGATACAGGAGATTTGCCTCTTGACTCATTGCGGGAAACCTTTTATTGGCTTGATAAGTCGTTCCCACAGACGAAGCCAAATGTTAATGCAGAATTTGACCAACACCAAGTCGATGAACACGTGTAGGAATATGGTTGTATCTGGAAGTATAAACTCTCTAGTTTCGGCGAGGGTTTATCATCTAGATCTGAAAAGAAGAAGAAAAAAAGCAATATGGCTATCGTAAGAAACACCGATGTGGTGTCGGCCGAAGACCCTCCTATGCCTAAGTTAGAGTTTGTTTAAGAATAAAGCAATAACTCTTGTAGAAAATTGTTCGTACCTTATGGTGAGGGTGATAGGTTTTATTTATAGAAGGGGTCCTCTGGCCGGAGTGGCTAGCTGCCCAGTAGGCATGGTGCCATGTGTCATTTCGTCGTTAGTCGAGATGAGCTGGATGAGCTCATCTATTCCGAATTGGTCTTGGAGAAGGAATCTCATCCTGTCCTGAATGATCCCTATCTTCCGAGTTCATCTCAGAATAGGAATCTTATCTCATCTCGGATGATTCCTATTTTTCTAATTTGTCTCGGAGGAGGAGTCCTATCTCGTCTCTATATCAGAATTCGTGTTGGAGAATGCAACTACCCCAGATTCCTCGGGATACGACGTGCCAGGAACTTATTTGTTTCGTCTGGGATGATCAACTTGGACATGGGCCAAGTTGTCGCTTTAACTTGAATAACCCCTAGCTCAGCTGGGTCTAACAGAGCTATCGCTAACAGCGCATTTTCCGATTTACTGTAAGTATCGTCTCGCTTGGTCGGCTCGGCCACATTCATGGTCGAGTACAACTCGATCTAGCCAGGCCGATCTGGCGGACGTAACTTTACGCGATTTTTCCTCGTCACCTCGTCACTTACATTGTAAAACGGGGCTAACACCTTTCGAGAAGTCAGCTCGGCTTCCCTTCTGATCACCAGGTCAGCTCTAGTCTGAGATGACCATCCAACAATACTAACATAAGAAAATAAAAATAAAATGAACAATAACCTTGAGAATTCTAGCTTAAAAGACCACCACAATATTATCTTTCAAATTCAAGCTTGAAGATTTCTCAAGATCAAGATCAATGAATGTAATATTTTTTTTTGTATCTGTTTGGATGATCTTAAGTTGTAGAATCTACTCTAGGATTGCTCGAACGAAGTTCCTATCCTTGTCTTTCAATATGTTCAATGATTTTCAATTTGTTTAGAAAATGATTTCAAATTTGTTTTAACTTCTTTGAAAACCATTTCAATTTTGTTTTAACTTCTTTGAAAATCATTTCTAGTGTTTTCAAATAATCAAAATGATGTTTCAAGTGTTTAATTAGATTTGAATGTGTTTGTGCAAAGTTTTTTGAAAAGAAAATCACATTTAAGTGTTAAGTGGTTGACCAGGGTGTTCCCTATGGTGACCAGCACACTCCTAGCATGGTCACTTAACTCTTTGGTCTGCCACTGTCACCGACGCGCTTCCCTATTGAGTAGGGCGCTGCCCTAATCCCAAAAAAATGCATTGGTTTTTGTGTGTTATAGAATAGTGTACTCCCTTCTGGAGAAGCCCGCTGCTTTGGAAACCAGAGACTGGGTCACTCTTGGACTGCTGCCAGCTGTGCGCTCTTAGTTGGAGCAGCGCGTTGCCTTTTGCTCAGCGTCGAGAATGGTCTGAGTTCTTCCGCCACCAATGTGCTCCTCTCTTAAGCAGCGCACTGCTGTCTTTGTCAGGGAAGAATTGACTTTTCTGGGTTGCGATAGTGACGTTTGGTACAATATTTCTTCTTTCATACGATGTCCTATTACGTAGTTTTTCGAACAGACCTTAGCCCATACATTTGTGTGAAAGAATTTGAACGTTTGGTTTGATTTTCAAAATCGAATTAGAGCTTTTCTTAGATATTGAAACCCTAATCTTGACCACTCTCTGTTTTCCATATAAAAAGAATGTTGTGATCTTTGAGAGACACAACCAACACACTATTTGCAATTTTGATTGTTTTCAAAGTTCTCAAAGTGTTTTTTAAGTCTTGAACTACTTTTCACTGTGTGCACTTTGGATTGAAATGAGCTTAATAAAAAATCAACATGTAAATTTGACTACCATTTCAAATTAACCATAAATATCAAGATGTTTTAAATAAATCACATTCATCCACCACCATATTATAATATGACAAATACAAATTGAGAAGAGTTTCATAAAAAAAGTTTCAAAAAAGTTCCATTACAACAATAAATACAAATTCAAGTCAGTTTAAAGTAGCATCAAGTTGTTAATAATGTGAAAGATTGATGAGTTTGAGCCACTTCCAAACTTCAATCTCCATATAGAACGAGAGGGAAAGAGGATTTTTAGAGTAGAGTTATTAATTAGTTCGGGTTGGGTTGGATTGGGTCGATTTTTTAGGCTCCCAAATGCCACTGCTGAAACTAGTTGGACTACTTCCTTCCTTAGTGAGTTGCATTTTCCCGTGTCTCAACATCTTGTTATCTGGTGTGGTAACCTGAGCATTGTCCACTTTTCCGCCAACCCTTTCTCCATGCTAGAACAAAACACATTGAGCTTGACCTTCACGGTGGTACTGAAACTGATATATCGATCAGGCGTCTGATATCTTCGTCACTCGAAATGACTGATATATCAGTGGTACCTAAACCGATATATCTATTAGGCGTTTGCAACTCGAAAACGGCTATTAGCTTCGTTTGAAATTTAGGTTTCAAAGATTATGTGTTGCGTTTAGAGAGATTTAGCCTTGAACACCGTATAACTTCGATTGAAAATGAATAAAATGACAAAACCAAAGGAATTTTAAGGGATTCATACCTTCATTTTGTTTTGAAGGGGATGCACCCAAATTAGCTTTGAATTCCATGAAAATGCTTGCAAAAAATGGTGGATGCAAGATTGTTTTCTATTTTCAGTGTAGAGAAGTGCGATTATGACATTGTAGAATGATATTTTGTTAGAAAAAAAAGAAAAAAAAAGAATGTTTGACATTCAAACTAAGTTGGTGGAAGGGATTCGTTTAGTAAAAACAAAGACCTTTTTGTTAAACAAGGGTATTTAACATTTTTTACAAGGTCAAGCATGCTATAAATATAATTCTACAAAAAGACATGCTATTTTTGTAAAGTGGTATTTCTACAGTGTTATTTTGATAAATTTCCTAAAATTTTTCATAAAAATCTCTTACAATTTACTAAAACAAATAATATATGACTACTGAAAAGTCAAGTTTGACATTGGATGACCTCAACCTTTCTTGGGTGTCATAAGGGACTTGGATGTCATAACGCATTGCTTGGAGATCTCCTGTGATACCCCTAAATTGCACAAAAAAAAATAAATTAAATTTGGGCATTGCCTGAAGGTTCGAGCATTCCTTTTTCTATAAAAGGATTCCCTCCCCTCTTCATTTTCACACAACTCTGTCTTCTCTCTTGCTCCTTGTTGGTTCATCATTCTCTTTGTGATTTTTTCTCTCCTCTTTTTGAGACTCTCCTAGCGGTGCAAGGCAGTTTTGCTCCGGAAGAAGTGTCAGTTCTAGAAGGAGGTTTTATTTGAAGGTGAAAAATGAAACATAAGTTTGTGTGTCTTATGACTTTTATTAAAGTTCTCATTCATTTATCATTATGTCTATTATTCATTTACACTGCATTATTGTGTATAATGTTCATACCTGACATACTTATGCCTGTATATTTGGAGTTCATGTATTACACTGTTACTACGCTGGATTAGTGGTCAATTTGACTCAATCAGACTTAGTCTTGTCTTCTGTAACTTTGAATAGTAACAAGAGGCAGCTTGCTACTCTAGAAGATTGGTATTTAAGCGGACCTCGTGTCCCACCTCTCAACTGGAGATCGGTCTTATCTAAAAGCTATTTGCTTGTACAAGTGATCCCGAACATCGTAACAATGTACGTCGTGATGCCGACCCTAATAAGAATCATTAGACGTTGCCAAACCCTGTCTAATGTTAGTAAAAACCGGACCCGCATATGTATGGTCATCACACATAAGCATCACCTAGGAACGTAAGTGGTTTGTGACATACAAAATAGTTATTGGAGCAATGCTCACTATTCCTGATACTTCCTGAGGAGGGACGTAAAACGTGAACCCGAGATTACCTGGGGAGGGACACCTGTACGTAAACTCAGGGCGACGTCCCTAGGAATGAACGTACAATATGAACCTGGGTTTACCTAGGGATGTATATCTGTACGTGAACTCAGGGCAATATATGATTACGGAACCATTACGAGACGGTGTTATGCATAGATACATGTTGTACTGTTTATGATGCTATGTTGTGTATATGTAATATTTGATTATGAAGTCTTATTTATTAATTGTCATATTCACGAACTATTTTACTCATTGGGCAATAGCTTACCTGTTGTTAACCATTTTTACAAGAGACTAGGGTGGTTTGGGTGGAAGTTTTTGGGCCCACATTTTGTACCCCTTGTTTATTTATAGAAAGATTTTGGGAAGATGTTCCCTCAGTTATATTTTGTACAAAAATATATTCTAAAATTAATAAAATTAGATTTGTATATCTGCATACTCAGTTAAATTAGACTAGGGTACTCAATTGTTTATAATGTATTCACGCCTTGCCTATGAGTGTTTTACCGATTTAGGTGCGTCTGGACAGGGTGTAACATCTCTAGAACTAAAGCTTTGGTAAGGCCATATTAACAATTGATTGCTTACTTGACCCATATCAAACAAACAGTACTTATCTACCTTTAATTTATATAAAGGCCTAAGATATAGGTGTGTCATTTCCTCTCTGAGCATTCTGTTATACTTTGCATATCTGCCAACAAGAATTGAATCAAATGGAAAGGCACCCTTAGTTGTTATTCACATATTTTTGGTTGACGGGTGTTTGTTAACTTTATTTGTAATCTTTAAAAAGAGAAAAAAGTAAAGGATAATAAAAAATAACAAAAGACCCTTGTCATTATATATATATATCCTCTACTAAAATAGTTGGCAACTTGGCATCACTGTGAAAAAGCAGAGTTTGTACTTTTAGTCAAGAATGATCCTAGCTCATGACCCACGAATGGAGGAAATATAATATATATATGGAAATCAAATGCTAAACTCTGGCCCAGAATATTTGCGTGTGCAAATGATCCTGCAAGGTGTCAACGTTGCCAAACTAGGGAAGTACATAAATACTTGAAGACTAAAAAAAAATTTAATTTGATCAAATATTAGATGGGCCCGCCAGGTTTATTACTGCCCAAGAGGTTAAGATTTGAATGAAAAATATTTAATTTTATTTGATAGGATCATATATATTTTGATTTCCAATATGTACAAGTATCGTGACGGAGATATAATTATAAATTGTACACATTAAGTGGCGAGTTCAATAATGGTGTAAATGTTGGCTAATGTAAAATCTAGCTATTTGTTGGGTATAGGTTTTTTTTTTTCTTTTTTTTTTTTTTGAAAGATTTGTTGGGTATAGTTAAGTCTCTCTATTTCCCTTATTTTTCAGGTTTTGGGGAATATATCTTGAGATATTTATAGAGATGTTTTGTATAATATTGAATATTGGATATTTATGAATTATAAATCAAAACATTCAACATATTATAATGGTTTGATTTCTCAAGCAAATCTTTTATAGTTTTTGAGGTATTACTGAATTATAACAATAATTTTTATGGTTTGATAACTCAAAACAATGCCCACTTTGTTGTTACAAATAATTTATTATTATTACTTATTGCATTACCAATAACAAAAAAATATATCATAAAATTCATCATCACCTATCCAAATTAAATCTAGCAAATCGATATTAAATTAAAATAAATAATTCTAAATTTGTAATTATAATATATATTTTTCAAAAAGGAATGGTTTATGAACTTGCCACTAATTAATCCTTGAACCCCAATGAAAATTTAAACAGCAAATTGTAATTGTACTTTGCAATACCACAAACAATAGTACAATCTCAACATCTCAGCCCATCAACCAAGCAAAATTTCTTTTAAGTTGAATTGTTCATTCATATCTTTTTCATTTGAATTCATGCCCTCCCTTCAAAACTCTCCTTTTGCATCCTCTATTTTAAAATTTTTGATTTAGTATCAAAGGTTAGGAATAGAAATTACTCCAACTATATATGTTAAAGAAGATGAATATCTGTTATATATAGATAATGAAAAAAAAAAAAGAAAAAAAAAAACCATGTAGACTTTGATATATCCCATGTATATCGGATGTTTGCGGCATGCTGCATGGCAGCCCACATAAGGGGAGCTGAGGTTTTGTAACCACTCACATCCCACATTTACAACACATGCAGTTGCTTGGTGAGAAACCAATTATTAGGGCATGGTTTCACTTTATCTATTGATCATTTGAATCATGAGATTGGTCTCTCTACTGGGCAACTGGGCAACTGGGCGCGAGTGTCGGGTGATGGGCCTTTGACACCCAATATACATATAGAACAATGTTACGTGTTTGTGTGTTTCTTTAACATAATAATGTTGTGTTTATATATATAGAGTATTTTGGTCATTTTACATAAACACTATATTTTTAAGAGATTCATGTACGTAATGCAAGTGATCATGTTACAATAGTTACTTTGAGAGCGTCTAGCCTTTTTCCAATTTTTCCAATGCATGTGTTTATAACATTAGACAAAATCAAAGTCATGACATATATATATATATATATATATATATATTTGTCAAACCCCAAAAACCCGGCCATTTCCAAGATGTATGCATCAACCAACATGAGATCCATATGTCCCAAGTCGGAATGACGAGAAAAAAAAGAAGTCCCAAGTCAAAGTTCCATTCTATGGTATTGTTTAGAATTTTGTATCGATTAACACGCTTTGGAGTCTAGGCAAGAGAAATTAATGATGAATGGTCAATTCTATATGAAAAATATTTTGTATCGATTAACACGCATATATTTTATAACATCTTTAATTACATACATATTTTTAAAATATTTAAAAAAAATGAGTATTAGCATCAAAAAATAATATTGACAACTAATGTACAAATAACATTAATCATTCTATTTATCCTCTTGAGTATAAAAAAACAACAAATTTCTCCATGACTTGTTTATTACTGCATGACAATGGCAGTCAAATCCAAGACTTCATGAAACATGTAAATGCAGAAAAATTTCCTGAAATTTGACCTACGCTGTTAATATTTCTTGCAATCTCTCTCTATATATACACAAACACATCTCTTCCCTCAACCATAAATCTCAGCAACATTTCTTGATTAATACATATATTTCAGAACTTCAACCCACAAGAAGATGATGATCAATCTGTTCACATTTCTCATCATTTTCTTCTCCCTGATTTCAACTTTCCAGCGGCCTCTAATTTCAGCATTGAGACCTCTACTCAAAGATCATCAATGGTCGACAAAGATGGACGCCATTAACGCACTTCAATCTCTACGTAATGATCGTCCTCCACCACCTTCACAACCTTCTGGCTGCACTAATCAACCCAATAATGGTGGCAAACCATGCCCTCCACTTAGCTCTATGAACTTTGCGGCACATGCAACAACACCAATATCACCATCATATTCTCTACTAGAAGATCATCAATGGTTGACAAAGATGGACGCCATTAACGTACTTCAATCTCTACGTAATGAACATCCTCCACCACCTTCACAACCTTCAGGGTGCACTAATCAACCCAATAATGGTGGCAAACCATGCCCTCCACTTAGCTCTATGAACTTTGCAGCACAAGCAACACCGCCAATATCATCATCATATTCTCGCATTAATACTCTTCAATCCCAGCTACGAAATGACGATATTCCGTCTCCAACTTCTGGTTCTTCTGGGTGCACGCATATTCCTAAAAATGGTGGTAAACCTTGTCCACCGAGGGGTAGCGGGCCAAGGAGTTTTGCTGGCCATGATGATGATGATCTTGATGATCATGGTGCTGCAACTAGACCAATGCGACCATTTAAGAATGTTAGAAAATAGAGTTTCTGCAGAGAGAGTTCAAAGATGTATATTCTTCTCTAAAACAGAGGCAATATATAGATACAATTACATCCTAAAATTAGGTCCTAAATTAGGGAAAAAAATTGTTTCTATATTTACAGAATCAATTACATTCTATAAAGATTTCTAGGATTAATTACATAATCAATCTAATATTTGTTTCTATATTTACAGAATCAATTACATTCTATATAGCTTATGCAGACACTCCCCCGCAAGTTGGTGCATAGATGTCTATCATGCTCAACTTGTCAATTATACCATGAAACACCTTCCCTGAAACTGCCTTTGTGAGCATATCAGCCAGCTGACTCTCAGATTGAATAAATGGGAATTGTATAATCTTTTCATCGAGGTTCTCCTTA